>CATKHJ011217814.1:0-37292 GCA_949750685.1 Vernicia montana | reverse complement strand
ATTTTAAATTTCTGTAATTTAAATTTTGAGGTTAAATTACTTCCAATTTTGTCATATAAATTTATCAATCCGTATTTAATAGAAATTTGTTGAAATTATAATTACCAAAATTAGAAACTCATAAAAAAAAGAATCGTATTTAAAAAAAAAAGAATAGTATTTATTTTTATTATTATCCATATAATTATTCTCCAGTAAAAAAAAAAAAAAACGTGATTTTTATAATTGGTAATTTAGTGATTCCCTCTTATTTTTCTCTTTAAATACAATTGGTCCCCCCTTTTTTTTCTCCTTAATTATAGTTGGTCCCCCCTTGATTCACAATGCTATATGAACCTGAGTCCATAATATAATTTACCGTGATAGAGACCTCCAAGTGCTAACGGAGTAAAATACAGACTTCTCTTTATCAAAAAAAATTTCACAGATCCATAAGTGAAAAAAGAATCAAATCACAAAGTACTTTTTTGTATTTATCCCTAAATTAAAAGTTTTATTTGCATCATTTTACAATTGTCATCGACGGAAATTCATATTATGAAAACCTTGCAAAATTGCATCATTATCAATGCTATCAAATATATATTTATTGATAAATGTGATTAAACAATCATTTAATAATTTCTCATTTTATTTCGTAATCAAGTCTTCACTATATTCATTACAAAAAATGCCCTTTCAGCGCTTGCAGTCACAACAGGTAATATCAATACTAATGTAATTATATTAAAAAATAACAAAAAAAAAAAGAGCAGAACTAATTGAAATCCAAAAGGCAAAGGAAATGTTTCTTATTTAAGATAACCAAACGAGATATTAAATATGGAGCTTTAGAATTTAGAAAATAAAAAATAAAAAATAAAAAATAAAAAAAAAGCATGAAGAATTCAAGAGGCGTCAAACATATCCTTTCTTCTTAGAGAAACGTGGATCCTTTAATAATTTTAAAATATTTTCAGTAAAATCAACTATAAAAATATATAAATATTCTAAAGATTTAATAACACGTGACCCCACTCCTTATGCACTGGCGTAGCCAGTGACGATATTATTACGCCAATGAATTTGCGTTCTATTACATTTTCTTAATATACAACAAAAAATTAAAAAAGAAAAAATGAAAATTATAGAATGACACCACAAGCAACCACAATCAATAATCAAAACCTTTTTCTTGTGCATAAATGACAATCAAATTGCAGAAAGACTAGCCCATTTTCCGAGTTCATAAGGATCAGCATAGTAATATAGCTTAATCCTATTTGACAAAGACAATCCTGCTGCCAAAGGGAAAGCTTTCAAACCAGAATCATCCTGTTCAGCCGGATCATCTGTGAATGCCGTAACATCCCCAAGAAGCTTGAACAAAACTCTTCGGGTTTGAATCTGTCTGGGAAAGTCAAAGTACATTGCAGTTCCAGCCTTAGCCTCTGGCAGTCGATATTCACCAATAGTTACCATGTTGTGTGGCTCCTGAAAAATTATTTAGCCAAGAGATTTTTTAATAAGTTGGAATTACTTGATAAACCAGACCTCTGGTCAAGAACCTGGTGTCATCTATGCTTAATAGTAGGGAAAGAGTGAAAAAGCGAGATCACAGATGATTGCAGTAAAGCTTAGGGCTTTAACTAGTCGTTTTAGTAAAAAAGGGTTTGCCCCAAAATTCTTTTTATGGGGTTTTCAACTGCTACTTCCTTAAAATGTATACCTTCCATGACATATTTCAAAACTTTATTTGGTTGAGTAGGTGAATATACCCTGAAGTTCCTCTAGTTCTCTAAAATTTTGGAGGATTTCTATCATGCTGATGACATTTAACAAGATACTGATTTTTTATTATTACTTCACGGTACAATCGTTTCTGCCCCTTAATCTACCTTCAGAAGCAGCAAACAAGTACTCCTTTGAGAAGAAATGTGAATGGAGTGTTATTTGTCAAAGAAGAAAACGGAGTGGGGGGTGGCTAGGGAGCATTATGTTAGGAATTAAAAAAAAGCAAAAAAAGAAAAGAAAGAAAAGTAGACAGCTAAATCGCAAACTGTCTTTTCCAAATCGAATCTAAAATGATGCTTTTTCAGGAAAAAAAAAATAAAAAAAAAAAATCTTAACATTGTAAAGCTGGTCTAATGGATGATACCTGGAGTGCAGAAACTTGTATATGTAACACAGCAGGAGAGATATTTCTGTCTTCTAAAAATGTTACCGAGGTATCCCATATATCTACATTTGAAGATGGAGAATGAGTAACCCGAGGCTTTATTGCAGCAAAGGCATCAAGGCGAAACCCTGCAAGCAAAGGAGAAGCAGGAGGCAAATATTGTTCCAAGAGAAGATCATTGTCCATTGGCCTTTCAGACTCAATTGGAACCTGGGAATTGGGGAAAAAAAAAAAATCAGGGGGAAGAAGAAGAAGAAGAAGACTATTTATTGTAATGTCCATGGTGTGATAACAACACCCAGAAGCAATTTTTGTACCTTGAATCTATTCAATTGTGGAGCCTTATCCAGCCAGCTGTTAAAATTCATCTGGTCAGTACCCTGCGATGTAAGCCCCATCTCTTTTCTCACTGGACTTCCAACAACTAAAATTCTTCTAGCATGAAGACACAGTTCATTTTCAACTGATCCACCAAAAGAGGCACGTCGATTCACCTCTGCAAAGGGGTTTTCGTCTAAAGATAAAAGATTGAAGTCTCTCTCAAAATTAACAGAACTTGATCCAGGTCGCTGAAGACGTAGTGTTATCCAAATGATTCGACATCTAACAGGATTCCTAAAGGAAAATTTCACATGCCTAGGAACTTTATCATCTCTACCCGACTTTTCTGGTCCATAGATTTCTGAGGAAGATGGAACCAGGGATTGAACATCCCATTTTCCCATGCATGACCTTTCTTCCTTCTGGATTTTATTGCTGGCCCAGATTTGAACCTGTGAATGACAATAGAAGGGAACTCATCAAAGGTAAAAATAACGTTAAAATAATGCAGATGCAATAACTGTAACAGGTAAATAACATAGTAACTGTGATGGAAAGTACTGCTGAATGTAAAGTTGAATATACTGATGTGATAACTATAGCATAAATTCTGCAAGGCCATGGTACACAGCTGATGCAGAACCAAGGAAAAAAAAAGAGGAAACAAGAGAACCCATATTTGAAAACTAAATAGTCTTCTTATTCCATAATAATAACATAATAACAAGAACATATCAAGGGGCTTCATATGAGGCACCAAAACTTGTTAAAGAATAGGAAACCTTGAACCTATTAAAATAGGGATCCATTCTTTCTTATATAATTCTAATATCACAAAGCATTAATATTCCAAATAAAGAGAAAACTTTCAAATAAAACTTGGTTAGAATTGAAGTGAAAAATCAAAATTTATAATTTAACAGAAATGATTCCTAAATATCTTTTCCCTTGTCGTCATCAACAGTACAGTGCAAACAAATCAATACAGCAAATACCACCCAGTGCACCACCTTCCCCTAGCAAGGACATGAGCAGCAAGGGTACAACCAGCAGCACAGTTCACCATAATACCTCACAAATTAACTGTTAATTACCTAACATTCTGATATTGAAAATAAATTAGAGCTGGTATCTGGAAAGCGATCCTTAATTTACCTAAAGTGTTCCTGGGGTAATTAAAAATGTTTTTGTTGCATTGACATGGACACAATTATCAGTATTTAATGAAACTTACATAGAATTATTGAAACTGTTAAGAGCTTTTGACACATGTCAAACAGCTCAAGAGAAGCATTAGTTTCTGATGAAGACATGATCCTTAGAAACTACTCTGGCCAGTTAGTGTTTTGCTGAAAAATTATTTAGTAGTATATGCAGGTGCAAACATGCATCACAATTTTATTGTTAAGGTTAGAAATTAACCTCTGATCAACAACATTGGCATTTAGTGATTTTACTCGAAGTTCATTTTCCACTGTTAAATTTGCAATACTACACTCTATACCCAGTTCACCACTTTCTTCAACTAAGATATGCTATCAGAGTGAAACTTGGTCAAGAAAAAAAATCGATTCCTAATTTCTTGAAAACCACACACGTGCATATATGATGATATTTTATGCACTGTATGTTTTAGGTACAACTGGAGAAAAAAAAAAAAAAAGAAAAAAAGAAAACAAAGCATTTATGGAAAACTACCTAATGATAGCATTTATGGAAAACTACCTAATATTTTTCAAATTAGACAATTTCAAATTGATTGTTGTTAATATACTTTATTTGTTTTTAAAGTTCTTAGCAAATTGTTAAAGCGCAAGTTTACTTCAAGGAAAGCCTTCTTGAGACAAATCCAAGATTATCAGGGCCCAGGCAAGGAAAGAGGACTACTTTTACGCTCAAATAGTTGAAGACATGCTTTTGACCTCAAGCTTAATATTTGTGGTATAAAAACAGTTACCCAAAACAGAGATTATATTCCAACTGCATATAAATCTAAATATGTCTGTATTAGGCTAAATCTAGATCTTCATTATAGACATCATTCAACTTCTACAAAAATCCAATAAATATGAAGGAAATGCAGCAAAGGGACAAGTGCACGTACAGTAGGAGCATCAGCTACAGAATATCCACATGGACTAACAAGCAAGATAACTCCACTGACATCAGAGAGGGTGCCCAGAACAATAACAAATTCAACAGAGTTGGTAGTTGTAGGAGCTTTCCAATATGAGTGCCATGGCCCAGAATTCAGTGGAGCAAGTAAAGAAAAGAATGGTGCTGAATCTGTTGCTGTTTCAACCTACAATCGCACAACACATTATCAAGCACCAAGTAAAAATTCCAATTTCTATAAAATTAAGCAGCAGGAAATCTTGTAATAAAATACACATATTTAACCAAGCACTGGTCAGGACTGACACTACTCTTTCAATTAGTTCCAAAGCTTACTACTTCAGCCAAGTAAAGCAACATATAATGTATCATTTGTAACATTACTGTTAATGTCATACTGAATAAAACCAATATGCAGTGTAGTCAAATACATGAAATGCAGAATAGACTGTGGACAGGGGCATGATGAGAATTTTGGTTTAGGATTTTGTGTTTTGTGGGGGATCAGAAGAGATACAGGAAAACAATTAAACCAACTTTATAAGATGTAATAATTTTACATCATTCTTCCCTATTATAACCTTATTCTTTATACGAGTAAAAAATATGGCATGATTGAGTTGAACATAAAAAAAGATTATTAACTTCAACAGGCATAACCAATATGATTAAATGACTATACATTTTGTATCCATGTCTTAAGAGGAGAATTAAAAGAAAGAGAGAGAAACCCAATAAAGAGATATGTTCTTAATGTATATAGAAAAGTTGTTTATTATGATATAAACACAAGCAAAATTAAATCTAACTGAAGTCCAGCTCTATCTTTCAATTTTGCTTGCAAAGATGTTGATCCAAATAAAACATCGGGTACAACCGGATTTTGAAACTACTTAAGAAATAAATTGATAACATAAGAATACAATAAACAACAAATACAAGAAAGAAATGGACTTCCGAGTCTGGTTTACCAAGTTAATCAAAAATGAAATTTTAGCTTTTCATTTACACCAACAAAACTAGGTGACAGTTAACAAATTGAAAATAGAAAAACCAGCAATAAACTTGATAGGATTTATCCAATAAAAGAAGGGAAAGTTTTTGTCACTACATGGTTAATACAAAGATAAATTACAATCAACAATAGTGTTTTTCAATAATAAATCATTCCCTTCTGTCTCATTGGTATCTTATTACTTTCAAGAGCCCTTTTGGCCTTTGGGCTCTTATTTCATAGGATGGAAATGGGCATGGGAGGACAACAAAAAAATTTTAGGGGTCAACTTTATCATCTTTGGAGATGCCATGCAACTAACTACGTATTCCATGGAGCTATTTTGAACTGCTGATTTTTTTTTTCAAACAATTTATTTGGAGGGTGGAAAGGGGCATGGCCCTCTCACTTTTACAATGTGAGTCCACCACTGACTATTGATTTCTAGCACAAGTGTTCCAGAGGGTCCCAGCTAATAAAGGTTAACACAGTTAAGACAGCGTTGACAATATGCCACCTGTATATTGGTAGGAAAGACATTGCTTCCACTACTTCCTTAAACAGTCTCACATTTTTGGAGACTCAGCCCTCTTTAGTCCCAATAATCATCAAACCTTGGCTCGTCAGTTAGAACTAGCTAGGATTTCAGTATGAAAAGCAGAGAAGCATGCTGCAACATCTTCTCTTTCATTCCATCTCTGGTGATTCTATCTGATAAAAATCACAACTGGTTTGGGTGGAAAATGTTATCAAATTAAGAAACCAATTGAAAATTGATCAATGGTAAATATAATATCAAGAGAAGAGAGTAGATAAACCCTAGTTAGAAGTAGAAACAATTCTGTAAACGTGTAAAGATGAATATTTGACACCAGATAATATTGCCAAAATATTTTGGCGACTGATGATGACAGATCCATCAATATTACTCAGCAATAGTCCAAAGTGAGAAGACCATACCGAGTGTAAGAAGCTAGCCAATGGAAATGCTGCAAGTGACTCTTCCCCAGAAAGCAATTGTTGCAGGACCTTAACAGCTTTTTGACTATCAGAAAACTGACTTTTTTCATGAACACCACCCCTCAAGGGAGATCCTATAACCTGATCCAAAGCTTTGAATGCAGCACTATCTGCACGGTCTCTTCTTCGTAGACTAATCAAGACTCTCACGTAATCCAAGATCAATGCATCAAGGACAATCTCGCGGCAGCATTGTTTACAAATAACACTATCCAGAGCCACTGGACGACTTGTAGAACTGTCAACTTGGCCGCCATGGCTTGAACCACCCTGACTCGCCAGACCATTATAATTTGTAACATCCCTCATGTTGCTATTCACAAGCAAAAGAGCTCCTCTCCCAGCAGAACAAACTTTACAGACCTTTCTTTCACATTCAGAGCACAGCAAGATAGATTGTGAAGCTCCCATAGAGGATGTCAGAGAGGATGCATGTGCTAGTGTGTTTGTTTCAGCACGCACCTCACATATGCTGCTGGAACAGCTATCCCCAATTCCAGTAACATTCCAGAAATCTATCACATTATCATCGATATTCCCAAGACCAATGGCAGCATTAATTTTGTCCTCAAGCGAAGCTTGTCCAAGTAAAGCAAGGGCGTTTGCAACTTTGCACAATCTTCCCATGTATGATTCTTCAATCAAAGCATTTGGATTTATGGTAGCAGGATCAATCCCAATAGATAATAATGCTCTATCCCTTTCAGCAGCGGAGAGATTCAAACGGAGCCTTTCAATTTCAAGTTTCATAGCTTCTATAAAGTCAAACTTTCTTGTCTGCAAAATTAAACTAAATTAGTTTGATGACGTTTTCCACTCTATCAGGTTAATATTTGAAAACTTGTCCACTGTTCAATCTGAAGCACCTCAATACATAAAAGTGCAATATAACTAAAAACTGAATCAACATTACGAATGTACTATAGGAAAATAAAAGACACATACGTACTCACAGCATTAAATGAGTAGTCCAAGAATCCCATCAAATATAAGGTAATTTCAAGTGGTTCCACTACTGATCAAAAAATCTGGAAGATATGCTATAACTAAGCAAAATAGGTATTAACTGACAATAGTAGGACTGAGCAAAGTAGGCTTCTGTTAATTGATAATCAATAAACATTCCCAGTGTGTAGCCAAAGAAGAACCATAAAGAAAAAGTAGAAAAAAGTCTAAAACAAAAACAGCGTACAAACAAGAAGAGCTAGAGCTCTGTTAAAATGCTTATCCATTTGCAAGATAAATCAGCCATACAAGTCATGTGCTCTGTGAACATACAAGTCATGTGTGTGCACCTGAGAAACATAAATCAGCCATTTCTTTTCTGTTATTGACTGCTATTAGCTCTGCAGTTTCAATTGTCTTGAAGCAAGATATTTAATGCTTAGGTTATCCAGGATTACAGCTATTATGGCCTGTTAGGAGCTGGTATTCAGATTGCTTGGCAACCCAAAGACAAGAGGAAACCTGCTTCTGGGGAAAGCAACTAATCCTAAAAAGAGCAGATCCAAAAGCAGGTGTGCGTATTAGAGAATGAATTAATGTTGCACACTAAAACTATGCATCAGCCAAAAGTCTAAATTTTGGCCCCAGCACAGAGAATACTAAGCATTAATATTTTTCTTATTTTGATTTTAGGGCAATCAGATTTACCGCTTAACTAATAATAACTAACATATGATATGGTTGAATACATGAGCAGGGCACACTAAATTATGATAGACCGGATTGAGCCGCAAAGACAGCTGAAAAGTGATTAATCCATGCGGCTAACTCCAAGTTGTTGACATTAAGATCTCTGTTGAATGCAATGATGATCCCAATTTGCTTTCTAAATTCTTCAAGTATATAGATGAATTGCAATTGCGAATCTTTCACATTGTGATTCTAATATTTATTTGTTATGACAAAAGAATGTTTCCTATTCAGAATAACTGATGACTAGGACAAGTTAAAAACCTGAACAACAAAAATTTTGAGATCAGTTTTATCCTTTTTGCTTCAACTCTGCCCTAGTTTGTTTTTGAATTTTGGCCTAATCAGGCATAGCAAATCCCAAGCTCAGCAACTCAGAAAAACGAGGAAGATTATAGTAAATAGCCAGCTTATAAACTACATTCTACAGTGTGAATTTAGAAGAAAATATTGTTGAGCCATTCCTAAAAGGAAAGTACTACATCGAAGTTTAGCTCGAATCCCAACTAGTTGCAACTAAAGCTTAGGTCAACTGAGTTCAATTGTTTTTTTTTAAGGATTTATTTCAGTTGCTAATGCAGCCAACAAGAAGCTCCATAAAAACAAGAATTAAAGAATCATGCTCTATATTCCACATGAAGCTTCTATGTTAGTTTATTCAACCAAATTTGTTGTCAGTCCAGTAATTTATAACTTCAGTATGGGTATTTGAGAAATTTTAAGCGTTGCTGGAATGGACTGAGCTGCAGCATCTTGGGTCTTATAATTGAGTCTATTTAAGTTGAGCCTTAATATTGTCCAAAACTCCTATCTGGTCTATTAATTAGTTATAATTTTGATTCGGAGTCCCAGTCTGATGAACCAAGAAGATCGTTTAAATCCAGGGTTTAGAGTTAGTTTATACACTAGCACACAAACCTGCGCTTTTGCATGGTATTTTACTTTTATGTATAGAAAAATAATACAATTATGTAAAAAAAATACAACAAAAGAATGTTTCCTACAGAAATTGTTATAAGGAATTAAATTGATGTGATGAAAAATTCAATTTCTCACTATAATATGCTTTCCAAAAAAAAAAAAACTCAGAGAACTATAAATGGAGAATTTTCTAGCGAACTTAATAACAGGTATCTCCTGTTAGTACCGCATAATAAAAGTTAAATCTCATAAGTCAAATTTATTAGGATCTGAAAATGAATAATCAACGCCATATATAATATCACAATGCCTTAGTTCATATCAAAGCTACATATTGTGAAAAATAAAGTTTAAGTCTAACTACATGTAGTTGATTGAAAAAATGAACATGAAAGTATTATAAAAAGAAGAATAACAATTTTCAAAAAAAAGAAGAAGAATAACCGTAAACTAACATATATTAAAAAAATATAAAAATTGAGGAGAAAAACTAACAATCCATTGAAGAGCCAAAAGTAATTTAGAAGACTCAAAAGGCTAGCTAGGATGAAAGATTTTATACGCGATTATACACATCCTTGTAAAATCACCAAGACACTCAACCATCACATAAATAAAAACATTATAAAGTCACTTCTTGTTTTATGTATAATAACTCCTCCCAAAGTCCCAATAGTCCTTTAATAAAATCAAAACAATCTCTTGATTTTCCATGTATTGAATATAGTTATGCAAAAATTATGATTGTTACTTTGTAAGTAAAATGCTTGAATCCTAGTTGTAAATGTGAATTAACCACATAATAGATAAATATTTTATGTCAATAAGTCTCTACACTTGTCTAATATCTCATTCTCTTAGTCTTAGTCTTAGTCAGTCTTAATTAGTACATGGATACCTATAGAGGTGATACTCTGATGCTTTTCCTGTCAATAAACTTAAAAGGAATTTCCAGTACGTGTGACTCTTGAATTGTTTAATGAAATTCAACCCTGAGAGTGAGGCCTGAGGCATTCTAACTGCTAAGAGTAGAATTTATTATTTCTTTCAAATTTCAAGCATATTTCTCCCATTGAACCCTAGAAGCCTATGGCCTCAAAGGACTGTAAATTTCTCCTTCAATTACAGCTCATGGGTACCATTCATTCTATCAAATCTGCAATTTAAGCAATCCAGTTGTCTTTTCACCTTTTAATTTGATCCCTCATTATACCTTTTTTCCCCAAACTCTAATTGGACACACGACTTCCTACCCTTTGTAGCTTGCGAGTCAACCTAAATGTCCACTAAACTCTAATTTGCAAGTTTTCCTACATAACTTGGATTTTTTTTTTTAATATTCTTTTGTCATAGAAATTCATACTACACAAGATATCATGAACAATATATATTTTTTTTTTTTGACCATAAAAGAAATTTATCTTATCTTTCTGGTTATTGAATTATGAGATTATCATTAGTTTGACTAGGGTTTTCATCTCCCTCTTTATCTCCTTGAAGTTATTGAACTCTTATTTCTCCCTCGGTATCATTCTCACTTTTGCTCTACCTTTACTATGTTTTTTTCAACAATCACAACCAATCCTCACATATTGATTTCTGAATCCCTAAATGTCCTCAATTTCTTAATCAAAATCTACCAAGAAAGTCAGTGGGCAGATTTCTATAATCTTTCCTGCATCAACACATTTGCTTTTGCTTGTTAAGAAATCCCACATCAGTAGAAGTTGGAGTTATTTTCACAAGTCATTTAACGTTGGCCATCTAATAGCTTAAGCTTTTGAACTAGTTTTCCTTGCACTGTATCAGATCCACCCAATTCTACTGCCTCTTAAGGGTCCGATTTCTGCTCCTTTTTCTAGCTCCCCACTAGAAAGGTTCACTGTTCTATTGGGCCAACATAATTAAGATGGAGAGTTAGGGACACCAGATTGATCAAGTATAGGAGTTGTCATGGTTGTAAACACCATCTTATGCTATTGGAGTGGTTTTTCCATAATTCAAGGGATGACATGATGAAATACTAAAGGCAGCTACAAACGGGATTATAAGTAGGATGAACACAGACCTTTGACTGTCACTCAAAAACAAGAAAAAATAACAGAAAAGCAGCACAAGAAGATATATCAGCATTGATAGACACCAGAAAGGGACCTAAAGAATTTTTTGAAGAAAGAAAATTTAAGGAACTAAGCAACAATATTGCAACTCAGGGAAAGAAGCAACACCATACCATTTGTGGCCCTGAAAGGGTCTTTAGACAATTTATATACTTCTGAGCACTACTGTCTGTAGCTCTTGCATCATGTGATGAAGAGAATTTATTATCAGTTTCAGCCCCATGATATTCAATGACAGCTTGATCTAAGAAATCAAGCAAGTTGCTTCCCTCCTGGACATTATTTTGTGTTAGTTGTAGAGAAACAGGTTCAGAAAATGCATCCTCTCCAGTCAAAAGATCAAGCCAGTTTTCAGAAGTTCTTTTTTGCATTGGTGGTGGCACAATTTCATTAGATAAAGAACCGCCAGAAAATGGATTGTTGTTGTCAGTTGCATCAGACAAGAATGGATTATTTTCCTTCAGACATTTTTTGGCAAGTTCAGCTATTCTTGCACCAGAGCCTTCATTCCTAAACACACCACTCCATGGAAGAGACACTCCAAGGATCTCTATCTGTGACAAAATGCAATATAGTATCATAACTCAGCAACACTGAAAGCAACCCAGTTTCGCAGAACTTACTCAACAGAATAAATAAACAAAATAAGAAGAGAAAAGGTATATTAAAAACATTTGATGTTCTCAAGCATGCCAGAAGAAGAAAAAAAGATGCTGCTTGACCATCCAAACCAACTTAGCATTCAACAATGAGGGAAGAAAATCATGCAAAAAGAAGGCAATTAGAGAAGTAGTGAGAAATGGTTCCAGAGAACATTAGCCTCATCCACAACTTCCATGATGCTGTCAAAAATTGCTCAATGAAAAATAATCCAAAATTTAACAAGTCTATAGCTCTTGAATTCTTCTAGATGAGAACCTAACTTATGACTTGTTTGGGAAGAGGTGAAAATGGCAGGAGTAAAAGGTTGGAGAAAAAAATAGAATACTCCAATTTTCCCTTGTTTGGGAAGCTAGTGAAAGTGGGGGAAAGTTGGGGTAAAATCAATGGTTTACCTTTTTAGCTGTACAATAACTCTTGCATAGAAAAAAGTAAAGGGATTATTACTAATTTTTATAAATTAAAAAAAAATTCTTTTCTTTATTTCCACTCCCTTTTCTATTCGTTTCCCAAATAAGAGAGGGGATTGCAATTTTCTCCCACCCCACTTTCAAAATCTCCATGTCTCCCCCCTTATTTTCTTTTCCACTCTTACTTAAGAAAAAAATTAACAAAAATAAGTAACAAAAAATTATCAACATTAGGCACTGATACTGAGATGGTTAAGGATAAAAAAAACCAAACAAAGAGAAAAGCATATGCCAAAGGCGCGGAGCTTAGGACAGCAAAACAATAAACAATGAAAAAATAATAACGTGGAATAAATGTTGGGGCTGGAGCTCAAACCCAAGCCAATAATGCCATTGAAGTGAAAAAGACAGGTTGCTTCTGTGTTTTTCAGTTGGAAAATCGACTCTGTGATATAGAAAACATGTTAAACCTATTTTCCAAAGGTCGGTTGTAATTTAGAAAACTGGAAATTTAGTTTTCAATTCTCTATTTGGGAAAAAATTACAATGCGTTAGAAAATTTTGTTTTCCAGTTTTCTTGGAAAATTTTCCAGAAAACTAGTCTACAAGTAAACATACCCAAAAGATTGCAGGACGCTTTCCACAATAAAAAAGAATTGATATAACTGACCAGCAATTTTCAGTAGTTAAGGACTAAATCACTAGCAATTTCCCTGTCAAACGAAGCTAGAATAAAGCACTCCATATTTGGTGCAAACTTTTAGATGTAGGTAAGACCTGTTTATGCTCCTTTTCCCTTATTCCACCAAATAAACATTGAAGAATTCTGCAGCTATCCAATAGAACACAACCACCCCCCACAATCACTTCCCATTCTGATGGACATTACTCCAGCAAACCATGCTCTTCTAAATATTAACCTACATCCAAACTAGTGTCAATCCTCAATTGACAAGGACTTCAATACACAACAACCCAATTGTGTCCTATGAGAAGCACTCAAGAGTCAAGTACAAATCTCGAAACTTTCATCATTCAGATGCTGTCAGAAATTTCCTACAGCTCATGTTAAAATTCTATTCTTGAAAATATTTGGCTGCTTGTTTCCCATAATTCTATTTTCCCAGTTTCAAACCCCAGAACATTCTGGTGACATGCAACCAAAACCTTAATTTTTTTTCTTCTACGATTCCAACATCTAAAATCTGGATTTTCCCTAGCCTATCCCACCAAAAAGAAATTTAAAAAACAGAGAGCTAAACAAACTTCCAAATATTCCTTATTTCCCAGGTTTTACTTCAATCCAGGTAATACTTATCAAGTATTCCTTTGTTACTTTGTATTATTTAGTCAATTGGAGGTTTTCAGGCCTAAGTCTCAACCTAGGTCTTGGAAATTGGCGTCCAAAATATTTCTCTGGTAGGTAAATTCAGTTGTGGCAATTTCCATTAAAAGTTACTTAGTTTTACCATAAGATTTTTAAGAAGTATGATTTACAACATAATGTAAGGGATGCTGTGGCAAGAGTAAACATTATCGATGAGAGCTCAGTAAAATTCATATCTTGAGTATTCTCTTATTCCTGTCCTTTTATTAAATACATTGTTGGTGATGGAGCTTGTCTTTGTTTCTAGGATGATGTGTTAAGGTCAGAAATACATCTCTGTAAAAATTTTGGTTTCCAGAATGTCCTTATTTCCCAGGTTTTTGCTCATAGAGATGACAGAATTGTCTTTGTTGCTTGTTTTCCAGGTTTCTATTCAAATGCTTCTAAGAGTGGGTAGAAGGATTTGGTCTTTGGACTCTCCTGGAAAATTCTCTTGTAAGTCTTTCTATTTTTATCTTGAATCTCCCTCTTAAAATCATTCTTTTCACCGAACCAAATAAAACTTAGATGGTTAAAGTGTCATTCAGTAAGGCCTTTTGTTTGGCCTGCAGTTCTTGCTTACCAGAATTTCCTAATAACAGTATTCATAAAGCCTGTCCCCTCAAGAAGGTAATGCATTTAAAAAATAATAAAAATAAAGCAAATAACTCCAAGAATCTTTACCACAATTGACCATGAAACCAACATGTATATGTAAGACGAACAATATGATGCATCAAGTAACATTTATGTGAAAACTGGTCTTTACCTCACCAAGTGTCAGAGGACTCCTTCCAGAAACAGCAGGATAAAATGTAATTGCCACTACACGAGTAAGGAAATCCAATTCTCCCTCTACTTCTTCGAACTCGTACAATAATGGAAGTTTTGTTGTATCTTGAGAATGAAAACCTGCACCAGCTCCAGTGATAGCCATATCCTCTTCACTAATTGGTCCTGGTAGGGGTATCAAAAGGTTTGTCCCATTTGCACACTGAGGTATTGAAGCACCCTGTCAACAAGTCCAAAGTAAGAATGGGTACCATAAGAGATTCTTTTTGTGCCTATGAGGGCAGTGCATACCCTTGTTATTTCTGTATCTAAGCATACACATATAGGAAAGCTTCCCTTCTCCTTTGGCAAGGTAATATTAACATATGTTTCAATTAACAAATTAGAACTTGTACTAAAATTAAAAAGTTTGTGCTTCCCTCTCGGCATTAAAAATAGAAACTCAGTTGGTAGGAAATAGATTGGTTTGTTTCCATAAAATGAGCATTAAGAGAATCAGGAAAAGACAAATAAAACAAAGAGTGTGAACTTCAGATGGTTGTTTAAACCCAATTCTGTTGATCATTCTAAACTTGATTCGGATAATGTGAGCTTGAAATTGCTAATAACAAACCATAAACATTGGATGGTTGTTTAGCATTTTCAAACTTGGAGAAATACGTATCAGCTTCAGAACTCTGGGCAAAATGGGGAGGTTGATAGGTAAATAACGTCGCTTTGCTAGCAATGGGACATTGGTTTTCCATGTTTTTCATTTCCCTTGCCATTTCCTGCTTATATCGCTCATCGCTCAGGAGATTACCCCAGTCTAATCTCTTCTGCCAAATAAGCTTCCATCCTAATATCATGGCCCTTGGGGAAAAAACCAGAAGATGATTTAATATTTGTCATGGTTAGTTTTAGTTTAAGAGAAAGAAAATTGGCCAGAGAATATAATACACAACGTAAAATGTTTTTCAGAAAAGTAAAAGACTGTAAAGAAAGGAATTAAATTTTCAGGTTGACCTCTTGACCTAACAATGCACCAAAAGTGGGGAAATCCATATCCTTTGCACCACAAGAAATTATACAAGGCGACTGTAGACATAATCTTTAAGGAGTAAGCTGTATAAAAGAAAATACAGACCTCCACAACAAGTTTAAGCCCATCTAGGTAGCGTCCTGTCCTCACATCGACTGTTGATGGATAAGTTGAATCATCTTCCCCATGTGATACTGTTAGAAGAAGCTGACAGACATGGCAAGGCTCACCAAGATAGATAAAAAGCTCAACCACATCTGTAGCATGTGGGCAAACCTGTTACACAAAATAATGGATACAATCATGCAAACTTTAAAAAGTAAAAATAACCAAAAGAAAGCAGCACCAGCAGATTTCAAATATAAAAGATCAAATAAAAGCTGAACCAAGGAAGTTTTATTTCAATTTCTATCATTTCTCCATATAATATAAAGATAAAGGAAGAAAGCATTCTAATACCCATATGAGATCTTTTCTCTTGAAGCTCAGAAGACTGGATCCACTTGGAAAAACATTAGCAACAGGCTTAAGAAAGAAACCGGATGGTCGAGAAGGTACCTGCAATTGTTCATGCAATATATCAAAAACGAAATCATTTTTAACAGTAATTTGGATAGAAGTTGGTCCTTGAATTGGATGCTCGTTTTTTACAGAACCAAAAGAAATAGAATGAGATGCCCACACATAAGAAATGCCTGTGTATGTCAAAGCTAGTCATTACATGAGCAGTACAGTTACTACCCTATGTAGAATTAGTTAACTGTTAAAATTAAACATAATATAATTAAACCAAAATAAAGAAAATTATTTGATAACCAATAAGATCACAGGTTAAATTAAATTATAATCTGCTAAAAAAAGTAAATTAGCCATAAAAGGAACTAGCAAAAAAAGGGAAATTTTTGGTGCAAGGTGCTTGTAACCTGAACACAAAAGCCAAATCCAACAATTTGGAATTACTTCCCACACACACCACATTTCTACAGGCTTGATGACTGAACTTAAATATAGCCCAAATCCAATGATTTGGAGTCACTCCTACAACCACAGGCACAGCAGATGCTAGACTGATAATGCAAAAAAGAAAGATATGAATAAATAAATAAAACAATGATTTCTATAGGTGATATAAAAAAGCCCCAAAATAATATAAGAACATACATTTAGAGGCTGAACTGGAATTGAGGGAAGATGCTTGAACAGTCTCATTCCAAGAAACATTTCCAACTGCTTCTGGCGAGAGCTATCCACAACTGCATTTTTATATCTTCTTTGTAAGGTAATTTTCATATTCTGTGCAGCAGAAAACTGTTTAAACTTTCCTGCTTCTTCGTTGAATATGCTAAGAATTTGGCTATGCATAGCTTTAGAACCGGTATAAAGTGTTGCATGAATATCACCGGCAAGAAGAAAAAGATCAGCTAGCTGAGATACAGGAGATAAAATTGTTGATCTCTTGAACTCCTCAAATGTCATATCAAATCTCTTCCAAGGTTTATCTGGGCAAGGATGATTCCACGTTGTGGTTCTAGTGTTATGATCAATGAAGTATATTTTGCCTGTTACAGCATCAGATCGTTTCTCCCAGCCAGGTGGCAATGGAGCACTATATCCACTATAGTTATCAACTGACTGATAACCATATACCAGATCACTATCAAGTGATATGGCCAACCTCCTGCATTGTTCCACAAAGACTTGGAGAGCACCAAAGTAACTAGCAGCATTGGTTCTATCCAGAGAATCAGCACAGTTAAAACGTATGACTCCATTTTGATGTGATCTTAAGCAGAAAGCACCTGCAAAATCATCATTATAGATGATTTCGCCTCTACAATCGTCAAGTCGTTGACGTGAAGGTAAATAATCCCCTTCAGAAATGCCTATAGCCATAGTTGGTGCTTTTAGAAGTTTCCACAGTTCTTCAATTGTTTGCTGTTCACCTTTTAGTCTTACACTGGCATGCCAGTCATAATTTATTAAATGTACTCGAGTATCAGGAAGTTTTCCAGTTGATCGAATGTAGTTTAGAGATTCCTCAAAATGCTGAACCAGGAGAGATTCTGACTTCCCTTCTCCATTCCTAAGCAGGTTGATGCATACAATAGGAACAAAGGCTTTTTTCTTCTGACCTTCCCTAAAAGCTTCATCTAAACTTCGAGCATCGTATCGTTTACTCAACCTCTGGTAGTACTGTGAGCTTCCTTTATAAGGATCCCGATCTGAAACATAAATTTCTGCTTCTGCAGCAGTAATCTTTAGTTCTGCACCCCACCAGATTGGAATTGTGCCCCTTCGCCAAATGTATGTGTTGAAAGGAACACTTTGACCGGTCTTTTTGGGCACCCATACAAGTTGCTCACACTCCACTTCATTTCCTGTATATGAACATTGTTCACAAGTTCAGCAAAACTCACTTAAGTACCACAAACAAAAGAGATGAGGAAAAAGCCATAAAATGGAATGGACAATGTAATATCAATGATATAGAAATAGAAAAAAAAAATGAAACCACAACAAATAAAATAATGTGGAAAAAAAAGTTATTCATGCATGACGAGGATCAAAGTAATAATAATACCCTCTAAACAACATCAAAGATATAGCAGAAAATATATGCATCTGAAACTAATTCGTTTTCATTTTTCTTTATAATGACAGTATATTTCTACAAAAATAAAACCATAGTCAGAAGCACTCATTATATGCCTAAATGTGAATATTCAAAATTTCAGAGAAAGGCTGTGGACAGTTAAAGGTTAAGAAGAAAAAATACATGGAAGAAAACACATCTAAAATAGTTCATCACAATTGAACCCTAGGAATGGCAAAAATAAAAACAAAATATTATTTGAGGTGATGCTAGTAGATTATTTTACCTGTGCTAAAACATGAATTTAACCCCCTAGCCAAGTATCTGGTGCCAGGATGCAGCCTACTACGACGAGCTGTAAGAGCAACGATCCCTTCTAACTGACCCAAGCTTCCAAAACTTCGACATTCTGCAAAGCCCTATACATTAATATCAAGCAAACAGAATCAAAATGTAAAATTTCTATCTGAACCACTATATTTTTCTCCTTCTAAGATAAAATAACACAATGAAAGTAAATCCTGGTGACCATGGGTTAGGCGAAAAATAAATGCAAATAAAGACAAAATAGAAATGAAAGCATGCAGACAGGGATAACGATGAGGAAGAAGTAGCTATCCTTAACTATATTAGATAGAGAATAAACTAAATCCCCATGCATATATAAATAAAATAAAAGATTGTCACAAGATTTCAAATAGCATGTATTCATGAAATAAAAATTTAGATAAAATTAACATGATACAATATGATGATAATATGATCAAGTAAAGTAGTCAAATTGAGCTATCAGATAAAACATAATAGGGCAACACAGAGAAAATTAATTTGGCATTGTGCTCTTGGTGGCTTAAATAAAAATAAGAAACTATTATAAAACAAGTTGAGAAAATCGCTTCCTCCCAAGCATTTCAATAGAGAACCAGAAAACCAACAATTATAGTCAATCGAGTTCCCCCATGTTTGTTGGTAAGCCCTGAACTCGAACTAATGTACTACGCGTACCCCTACAACCCACAGAACCATGCCACTAAGGAAAGAGAAGAGCTTGAGACATGGATAAGTTGATATTTATTCTTATCAGATTTTTCAAAGAGGATAGAGTTCAAAATATAATTTCCTTGAAGAAACATAAAAGGTACTGATAAATCAGAAATAGAATGAAGCAGCAACAAATCCTAAATAGGCAATGGTGGAACTAGAGTTCAAAGTTTGTGGGGGCCCAAGAATAAATGTAAAAAAATAAAAATTAACTTTATAGGGAAAAAATAAAAATTTTGAAGTTTTTGAGTGCCATAATTATATTATAAAAATATTTATATGTAAATTATGATAAATATACACATGTAATAAATTAAAATATAAAAATTTTGGAGGGGCTAAATGTATATATTTTAAAAAATGTGTATAAAATATCAAGTTAAAAATGAAATTTTAAAAAATACATAAAATATATAGGGGAAAAAATCAAATTTGAAGCTCCCATGTAGTTTTGCCTGTGTATAGGTTAAATTAACAATTCAAGATGATCTTCCAAGTTCCAACTAGATTTAGGAAGTGATGGATTTGTGATATTCTAAATTTCCTAGTGGTAACTACTTGAAGTTGCGGACATGTCCAAACCAACACAAACTAGGGATCTTTAAACAACAAACCAGAACCGCTAACTTAATTTTTGCGGTTCAAATTGTGGGAAAGAGAGAGCTGAAAGGCCTATCCAAGATGATGCTCCTTTATTGCTATCACGTTCTGGCCATGTATTTGCTAATCCACTTCATCAATTTCAGAAAATGTGACTCGAGAATAAATTAGTGGGGTGGAAATCAGGCTGACCAGACAAACCACATTAACACAACTGCTATGGCTTGGGTTAGTTCAGCTTTCTATGTTCATTGAGTGCCTCAAACTCCACAAAAATAAGACAAAATGTAGAATAGGAACTGTCATAACATGTTGAATGACCCAATTATTGCAAAAGTTTCAACCCTCAAACATCTAAAAGCCTGTGTCAGTATTTATTTTACATTTGACATTTTTTTGACAACTCAGTTACTACTCTCTCCCATAAGACAATCATTTGTTAGTGGTCCAGTTCCAAAAACATGTGATTTGCTGCATTCTATTGTCTATATTTATTGTAGTACAGTTGGGATTTTCTTTTTTTAGTGGCAAGTAAAATAAAACAATTTTGATTTTTACTCCTCTGTTTATCATACTTTAAGAACCAATCCAGCCTGGACATAACAGAACCTGTAAAATATAGCATTTTACCATTAATGTTGAAGACAAGGAAAATTACAAACAAATAATCTACTTTATATAGTTCGCTTGGTTTCAATGGTTAATGTATTAGCCCTAGGAGGCTAGGTTGAAATAAACACTACTAGTATCGATTCCTGTCCTATCAATTAGGATCTAGAATACTCGATCATGGACAGTATAACCCTCAAGCAATCATGACATAAAGAATTACAGATTATTACTCTCAGACTAGTGGTATAGACAAGAGAAAGCTCCAATTCAGCATTTTATTCTTAATTTCTTCATAGCTAGCATGTCTTGCCTCTATTGAATATATAGCTAGCATCTCTTGCCTCTATTGAATATACTGTTAGCAATAAACTGTAACAAATTAAACTTTTACTGAAAGTAGTTGTTTTAACACGATATCATGACATCAAATTACCTCCCTAGTCCCAAAACTTTACTTCCATCAGTTGGACTCTCCATTGGTGGGTTGAGACCCACAGGTAAAGATTGCTGATAAGAGCATTGGCTTACAACCTAACAGCTTAAGCTTTTAAATAAAAGATTGATCGATAGCCTCAACTCAAGACAGAATTTTTACCGTCTATTGGACAGTCCTGCACCTAAAAACTAGCCAACTTGTTAGCTTATAATTGTCATATTCCTTCATTTAAAAAGTTCCTGTCACTTTGTCAATATCTAATGCATACATGCTCAAACATACAGCTCTATATTACATATACACACATCCAACTACATAATTGAAAACAATGAAGTACAAAGAAAGCATCATGTATGTCATAAAATATTGCAAGATGTACAAAACAATTATTTGGAAAACATCAAGTTAAAAGCATAGTGATGTAGTTTATATTACTTCCCATAAGCATAGCCAAAGTCCAAACCAGCATCCTAGCTCATCTTGGAGAGAAGGGTCTCTTTGCAATTAATTTTTCTTTTAGTAGTAGGATAATAATTACTGTTGTACGACTACTTAGCAATTTTCCATTTTTATTTAGTAATAAGTAGTAGCAGGGTTGTTTAGGAAATCTAATATTTTGTAGGGCTATTTAGCAATTTTCCATTTTTATTTCTCTATGTAAGATACTATAGACATATTTGGGGTTTTAGTTGAATTAAAGTGCTTTATCTGTAAAAACTTAGGGTTCTACATCACATGGACAATCAGAAAAGCATCAGCGTGACGATACTAAGTTGTGAATCAAAACCTGCAGAAGAGTGACACAATGCAGTGGAAGCCCAATGTCTTTGAAAGGCACTGAAAACCATCCATTCCAAACAAATTCATCATCAGGCTTTTCCAAGGGCCTGCGGCTTGGAAAAGGTCGAGTGATGTCTCTTGTCTCACAGAAATAGTGCTTTCCATCAATATCAAGCTCAGTTAACTCTAGAATATTCTTTATTTCTCCTTTACCCTGCTGCAGAGGATTTTGAAGTGATATTTTGATCCATTGGCTCTCTGACACTGTATACACAGAACCTCCACCAGGTAAATTTGGAATGCTGGCAGTTAACTTCGTAGCTACAAGAAGCAACCCAAAGCTTCCTAGGGCAACATAACCTAAAATTGCCTTTGCATAAGTTGTACTCCTACACAGCCATCGGGATCCATTTGTAATATAATTTAAAGCTTCATCTTCAGATTTGAAGACATCAAAGCCAAGCTTCCCACTGTAGCGAAGTAACCCAGTTGTTGGATCAACATATATCACCTGAGTGTCAGTCCTGGATGATAAGCTGGAAATGATATACGCTTCACCAGAATCCAATGTCAGAACAACAACAGATGTGTGTCTTGAACCACCAACTGCAAGAAAAACAATGGGAAAAAAGCATATGAACAGGACAGCACACAATAAGATACATTCTTTTTGTTAAGCAGTATTTATGAAAAAAAAAAAAAGACATGCTCCCTTGAGCATCATTTATCACGTTGAAAACACGAAATGAATCATGATAGACTGACAAGAAGTCAAGAACAACTAAATTAAAATTAAGGGAAGAAATGATAAGAAAAGAATGATGAGGTAGTCAGCAATATTAATATTTTGGCTAACTGCACTTAAAAACAAACACCGTATACCAAAAGCCAACAGCATCAAGTCCAGTTTTCCTTTTTTAGTTTTCCAAAATATTAATTTCCAACATGATATTGAATAAGCACAACTGAGAAAATCATCTAATACATAGTGACAATCTAGCCAAATAACCAGTCACATAAGTATCTTTATCTACAAAGCAGGAGAAACACCATTATAAATTTATAGCATTTACAAAATTCTTTCAATCCTAAATAATACTAGTTATCATCCAAGGAGTCCTTTCCTTTTAATCTGTTCTCTGAGAACCTTCTTAATAATGTAGTAAACCATAAATAACCAGTCTTCTACATACAAATAGTGGAATGACAAATGGGGTGGGGCCATAGATTTAAATCGCGGTCGCGGTCGCCTGTAACAGTAAGGGAGTTATCATGGCCATAACGTAATGGTAACGGCCAACCGCTACGTAATTTTACCATAAAAAATTGCAAATTGAGAAATATTAACATAAATCACTAAATTTAAGAGTTATAACTAATTAATAAGCATAATACGCTATAAATAAAGACCCTACATGTATAATTTTTGACAAAAATTAATAATTTAGATAATTAATAAGCATAAATCATATTTTAAAAAAAAAAAAAGCTGACAGACTCTATAACGGTCGTTACCGTTATGTAATGGCCGTTAAGTTTACATTTTTTTTTTTGGTGTTATATAACGCCCATAACGGTAACGGTAAGGCAAAATACCGTTACATAACATAACGGCCATTATTTAAATCTATGGGTGTGGCAAGGCAGGTTTTGCAATTTCCATCCCCACTCCATTAGCAATCGAGGTGAGGCACAAATGGGGGGTGGGGAATGGGGAGTGCAAGTATCCTGGCCTTATTTTTTTTGTCACTTTATACAATTAAAATATCATATTTTATATTTTATCATTAAATATATATCTACATATATTTTTCAATGTTACTTGTTAGTATTTGAGAAAAAATATCAACATTGTGCTATAAATAGTATATTTCATAGATAAAAAGTCTTTTCATATTTATAAAACAAAAAATATTTATAAACTACAAAATATATAATTTAAACTTGCAGCAAAATCAAGGCAAGGTGGTGGGGCCTAAACCCATCCCCACCCCCACTACCATTGGTAGGGGGGGTGGGGGGCTGGGTTCTGCATTAGAGGCGGGCCAAGATTGCCATCTCTAACTTATATAGTGGAACTGCTTACTAATGACACAAGCTTGACCAATGGAACAAAAGAATATCATCAGTCTATTTGGATTTGATTGTCTTAATATTGCATACAGAATCTCCGATAACACAATCCATATTAGTTTTCCTTTTCAGCTCAAACCATCAAAATTATTCAATTTAACCCAATTGTGAATAAGAGGTGTCAATTATCAGCTCATTGATTAATATGCACAATTATACAATTCAATATTCTTCAAGGGCTACAAAATTTATTCCTCAAAAGTCTCAACCCTGAGAAGAAATCCAATTTCTTCCTCAACAGCCTAAAAAAAATAAAAAATCCAAAGGACCAACTTAATGACTTTTCCTGCAACAACCAATCCAGGGTGCTTTCTCACATATGGTTGAGACAATCAACATTAAATTCAACTCCAACAGATAGCTATTTTTGATATCCAATCTCATTTTACAAGATTCTTTCTCTTGACATAATGGTGCACACCAAATAAAAAAAATTGTGAAAACCAGGAGTGTTCTAGCCATTTGATTAGCCTGGGCTCTCTTCTCAAAGACAATTTGACACTAGTAAAAATTTTCAGCATATATATATATATATATATCAAATACATAGTATAATACTCACCAGGTGATTCCATGCGCGCACTCGTTAAAGTTAATCAGTTGTTACTGAAAGCCTTAGGTTTTAGCATCTGCGAGAGAAAGAATAAATAATCTGATGAAATAGAATGATTGAAAAATGCAGAAATAATAAATAGAACAAGCAGCAGAAAACTTGCTATAGAAGAATCAAAATCTTGAAAAGAAGAAGAAATGGATCAGGGTATATTCTACAATCTTTGGTTCCCTCGATTCATAAAACTAAAACTAAACATAATGCTACAAATGAAGAGAGAGTTCCAATTGTGAAGTTAAGTTCATCCAATTCCCAAAACATATTTTATTAAGCATTAAAACTGCATTAATGAATAAATTATATTCTGGGATCTAAATTAAGAGATCTAAAACACACCCCAAAATTACCCTTTTGAACAAATAGCTAATTGTTGATTCGATCCCAGAAGAAAATTTCCTTTTTCTTCCCACATCGAAAACAACAAAACATACTTCCAGAAAACAACTTCATAGTTCTCTAAATTAAAGATTGTAAAGATCGATTTACACATACACAATTGAAAAAAAAAAAATCTGAAAGAAAAAATAAATTAAAGAACTAAATAATCAGCTAAATTAACAAATTTACGCCAGATTTTCATCAAATTGGTTAATTAATTAACGAATTGTAAAGTAAATTTAGAATGTGTGCGTGCATGCGTGCATATAGAGAGAGAGAGAGAGAGTAGATGGACTGACCTGAAAAAGGGAAACGGAGAGAGATTTAAGATTCAGAGAAAGAAATTATGAGCAGAAAAGAGTTTTTTTTTTTTTTTTTGCCCAGAAAGCAGAAAGAGATTTAAATGAAGAAAAGTATAACTATTTATTTATTTGTTAGAAATTGAATGTTTGAGAAATAAATGTGCATAGACCAGAGAAGAAGAAGAAGAAATTAAGATCGTATACGGTACGGACTACAGTGAAAAATATAGTTCAATAAAAACTAGCTTCTTTTTTTTTTTTTTTTTTGCACAGAATAAAAACTGGCTTAGCTACGTATAAAATATAATTTTTGATTTATGTTATGTTTGCTAATTTGTTATTAGGGGGTAAATGATATAAAAAGACAAAAGTGACCAAACTTGGGTGATTTATTCAATGTGATAGTTAAAACAAAAATTTCTTGCAAGTAAATATTTAATTTTTTAATTGTTTTTCAACCAGAGGTTGTCTAGAAGTTTTTAATGAAAATTCTGTCGCAATGATTGATATGACATGATACATTATTTTAATTATTATTTATTTTAACACGTAATTTTAGTTTCACATCTTAACGAACACGTTAAAAAAAAAACTCTTAAAATTTAATATTTTAGTGAATCTAAAATTATTTGTTATTTTTTTTATTCAAAATATTTTTTTAATTTTTTAAGTGAAAATATTCTTCTAATTTAAACTCATTAAATTAGAAGATATTTTTCTAATAAATTAATAACTGTTAGATTTATTATATGATCTCAATAATTTATATAAATTCTTGTATAAAAAGTAACAGCTCAATAATTAAAATTTAAAATTTATTAGATGCTCTTATATTTAAATTAATAAATAACTTATTTAAATTTTAATGTGACAAAATAATTCTTCATTTTTTTTTCTAAAATTTAAATTAAAAGAATATTTTCATTTACAAAATTAAAATAATATTTTGAATAAAAAAAAGCAGCCAATGGTTTTGGACTCATAGATTAGGAAAAATTGATTGTTTGAATAAATAAAAATTAAATAAAGTTTAAATTAGAAGAATATTTTCATTTGAAAAAATTAAAAAAATATTTTGATAAAAAAATTAATATTAAAATAATATTAATATTTTCACTTGAAAAATTAAAAGAATATTTTGATAAAAAACAAAAAATAATTAAAATAATATTAGTGAACATAATTAAAAGAATATTTTTTAATTAAAAAATTAAAAGATTATTTTGAATGAAAAAAAATAATTAAAAGAATTAAAAGGTAAAAAATATAAATGATCCCAAAATTCACTAAATTTTGGGAGTTTTTCTAATATGATGATTAAAATTTATATGACGTAGATCCGAAGTGGCGTGCTGAGTCAAATGGTTAGGGTGACGTGTCATGTCACATCAACATTTCGGTGAAATTTTGATTTGAATCTGGCCAATAATCTCTAATTGAAAAAAAAATAAAAGTTTAAGTATTCACCTGCAATAAAATTTTATTTAGTAACCACATCGAAAAAATACCAAAATTTAATAATTTTTTATATTATTTACCTGTTTATTAGGATGATGATAGTTGCCTGGAGTCCAACTATGGTTTGACAAATAAAAAAAAATGTTTTTGTATGATAATTGGGCCGATGTAGATTTGTGATCTATTTGATAAGATTAATTAATTTTGTATCTAACCTTAGCTCTTATCATAAAGTTCAACTATTGTAACTAATTATAATATTTGTATTTATCATAAATTATGTGTACTATATATATATATATATATATATATATATATATATATATATTGAAGTAAATATAATGAAGTAATTATGTTGGCTCAATTAGATTTACATGGTATCAGAGCTTTTCAAGGGTTTAAAAACCACAGACCAAAAAAACTCGAAATTAAACTAGTGTTTGTTGTTATGGCCACCAATGGTACCCTTGTTTCCACCACCAGTAGATCTATTGTTTTTTCAATCCCTTCCCTACCTAATGTTTCTTATCATTTGCCGATCAAATTGAAGTCAACAAACTAATTATTGTGGCAAACGCAGATGCTTCCCTTGTTGTATGGCTTTAATCTGCAACATCATATAGATGGTTCTAAAGTGCCGCCACCGGCTATTATACCAAAAACTACAACTCCAAATCCTGCATATTTGGCGTGGTATCGTGTAGACCAGCTAGTTCTGAGCTGGAGAATTTCTTCAGTTTCAGAAGGTGTTCTTCCGCAAATTGTAGGCACAAACATTGCTTCTTAAGTTTGGCAAAAGTTAGAGACAACTTATGCCTGAAGATCACGAATTCATATTTGCCAATTGAAGTCGCAATTGTATAAATTGCGAAGGGAGAATGAGAGTATCCCAAATATATGCAATGTGCCAAAGGGATTTTTGATCAGCTGGCAGCGTTTTAAAGCCAAGTTTCTGAAAATGATCTTGTTGATGTTATAATAGATGGCCTTGGACCTGTGTATCAGCCATTTATTCATGCTTTGGAGGCCAACATGGTCTCTGTATCATATGATGATTTATATGGGATGTTGCTTAATGAGGAAAAGCAACATAATATGGATGGACAGTCTGATTCTTTTCAACCTATAACTCAATACTAGCAAACTCGTCAGTCTGGACGAGGTGGACGAGGGCAAGGTGGTGGAAATAAAGAGGGTCGATCCTCTTATGAGTTGCCAACTTCTCAACAACAAAATTTTGGTTATTCTGATTATCCCATTGACTCCAATACCATAATCTGTCATAATTGCAAGGGCTATGGACATATTTCTAGAAATTGTTCATCACCAAAATTTACCAAACCCAATCGCCCTCAGTCTCATATTGCTACCATAAATCCTACTTCAGCTCAATCTTAACCATGGGTAGTGGACTCAGGTGCAAATCACCATCTTACTACGGATTTAGATAACCTTGCAATTCATAGTGAATATCATGGTCCTGAGGAAGTCACAATAGGTAATGGTTCTAGTATTCTTATTTCAAATATTGGTTCTGCAGTTGTTCAATCTAATTCGAGTAAGTTTAAACTCTGTAATGTTTTACATGTTCCTACAGTTGCTCATAATTTACTTTTTGTTAGTTCCTTTACAAAAGATAATAATGTTTCAATTGAATTATTTCCTGACATTTTCTTAATAAAGGACATTTCTACGAGACATCTCCTGTTCAAAGGTAAATTGCAATTAGATTTACAGTATTTATGTATGCAGGTTAAGTATAAAATGTGTTTTAGGTTAGGTTGTATAATAGGTTGAGAAGGTGTCACATCCCAATTTGGAGGTTGTAACTGTTTTAGGGCATGAGTAAACTTAAGGCTACCAATAACCAGTAAAATCATGGATACAAACATTTGTCGGAAGTCCAACATGGTAACAATAGAACTATAAATTTCATATATTATGTTTAACAGATAAATACATGTCTTATGATATATTATGTTTAACAGATAAATACATGAACTATAAATATCATATATTATGTTTAACAAATAAATACATGTCTTATGATCATCTCCAAAATAATAATACAATCCTCAAAAGACCATCATATAGCAGCTAGATAACTATTACTTCAAGTATGAAAATATACATGAATATCTAAAGTTCCCTGCTTGAAAGGATGGCAAGGAACCTAAGCTATCCACTAGATTTGCTACTTGAAAAACATTAAACAATAAAGGGTAAGTAAAACTCAGTGAGTAGAGAACTTTCTACCATATCTATGAGGGCTTAGCATTTCTAGGTTAGCTCACAAAAATGAAGTATGGTTACATAGTATTCATATAGTTTATCAATAATTATAGTATAATAATAGAGATAGTATGATATTTGGTTACATGAATAAAATGAGGCAATTTAATAACCTTCAATAAACATAAGGATATTAGTTGTTTATAATATCCATAACATAACAAATTGGAGCTTTTTACCATTTTAGGTGTTTTATGGAAAATATTTACTAATTTGGGGTGAAAAATTTTAAAATTTCCATTTTTTTATGAAATATGAAAATAATTCCCATTTTATGTGTTTTTTGATCCGAGTCTTGGTAAAAAAAAATATATGTCCGCTGGTTCAATATGTTTTTTTTTTTTTTTTTTTTTTTTGGCAAAGAATCGCAAGAGAAAACCTATTCTCTTTACTGTGATTTGACAATTGCATCACGGGAAAATTATTTTCCAACCCCCACAATTACTGTCTTTAAACTCCACCACCTCCATTTTTTAAAACAGACCCCTTATTCTCCAACCTTTACTTTTATTATCACTCACTTCAGATTTTCCTCTCTTCATATTTCATTTGCAGTAGCCAATGCTTTTTTTTTTTTTTTTTTTTTTGTATTTTCAAAGAATTGTTAAGTATTTTGCTGAACCACTAATTAAGGTAATTTTTCTAATAAATTTTATTATTATGTTAATAATATTTAGTTTAGTATGTTAATAGTTTTTAATTTTTTAGTATGTTGATAGTTTAAGTTAATTTGTATATTTTTATTTTGTATGTTATTATTTTCATGTTATTATTTTTTTTTAATATTTGTATGTTATTAATTGTTAGTTATGTTAAAATGTTATTATTATTTTTAAAATGTTTGTTATTATTATGTTAAATTGTTAAATTGTTATTTAATATAATTATTTGTTTGTTATTATTTGTTATTATAACCGTAAAAATGTTTAAAATAAAAATATATAAAATAATAATAATAATAATAATAATAATAATAATATTATTATTATTATTATTATTATTATTATTATTATTATTATTATTAGACAATAATATAGTTTGCTTATATTTTTATTTAGTTATTACATATTTTATTTGTATAATAATTTGTATGTTATTATTTTGTTAGTTTTTATTATGACATAATTTGTTAATAACGTGTATGAATTTTAATTTGTATAATAATTTGTATATTTTTATTTTGCATATTATTATTTTTTGTTAATGTTTGTATGCTATTTTTTTATGTTATTAATTGTTAGTTATGTTAAAATGTTATTATTATTTGTTATTATTATGTTAAAATGTTATTTAATGTTATTATTTGTTATTATAACCATAAAAATGTTTAAAATAAAAATATATAAAATAATGATAATAATGAAAATAATATATTATTATTATTATTATTATTAGATAATAATATAGTTTGCTTACAGGTCAATTCAAGTCATGTGTAAAAATTAATGTTTTGGTTTTCTTTTATAGTTGTCACGTCATATCTTATAATTAATGACCATATTATTGTTTTAATATTTGTAGATGTCTTATAGTCAACACTCACGCAAGTACATACCAGTTGGCCCACAAGATCCATCGCTACTACACTTATAGGTTGAGTATAGATTTCAGGCTATTTGGTTTAATTAGGTACATGTTTAATTTTAATTTAAAATGTTTTATACAAAGTGATATTATTCATATAACTAAAAGTACAATATATATTATCAGGTGCACGAACAGGTACTCAATTGTAGACAAAACAACAGAACAACGTATGGAGCAGACACGGACACTCGCATATTGGACATAGTTAGGCAAACATGATTTCATGGACTAGTTCAATTAGTATTTTTCAAGTTAGATCACCATCTTATTACTGCCCTAATTGAGAGATAGAGACCGGAGACTCACACATTTCATCTTCTAGATGGAGAGTGCACCATCATATTACAAGATGTTACTATCCAGATGGGACTTCCTATTAACGGTCTACCACTCACTGGATGTACAACCTACACATGGGCAGACATATGTGAAAGATTGCTAGGGCTTATACTTAATCCTACATGTCTTAGGGGATCACAGTTGAGAATAGGATGGTTGAATGATAATTTTAATGTGTTGCATGCTGATGCTGATGCGAATACAGTACGTTGTCATGTCTGTGCTTTCATTTTGAGCCTCATTTCAAGCACATTGTTATGTGAGAAGAGTACTAGAAGAGTGTCACTAGTCTACCTGCCATATCTCGAAGACATCGAAATAATCATACAGTATAGTTAAAGAGGTGCATGCTTGGCATTTTTGTATAGAGAGTTATATAGTGCATCGCATAATCCTTCTGCTTCACAAATTGGGGATGCATTATTTCTCGTACAACTTTAGGCATGGGATAGATTGTCATTCCTCGCACTTCCAGTAATATTTCATCGATTACATGATGCTCTTCTTGGGCGGAGGTATGTGCTTCTTATTACTAATCTTATTAATTTTATTTTGTTCATAATTAATGCAATTACCTTAAACATTGCAGATGGGTAACAACTCGAAGCTTTACTGATGCATTCTCCAATCAACTTCATGAAATTCGATATAGGCTTGATGTATCTCGTGGCGAGGAGATTTGTTGTATTTTATAACATGTTTATTAATCATGTGTTAACTTGTATTATAATTATTTTAATTTACAAATATTTTATTTCAATAGTTCATTTGGGAGCCTACACAGAAGAGGTACTTAGGGAGCTTTTCCACTTGCTTGCTTGCAAGGACGAGACATTTGGAAATCTATTGTGCCTCTTATATGCATTCATATAATGGAGTGGCACCAACTAGATAGAGTTCTTCGGCGGTTTGGCTAACAACAGCCAATACCCGAAGCACCACTCCAGACTAAGGATTTGCACTCTTTGGTATTGCACAACAATGTAAATGTCAACTGGACTGAGCAGCATTCGAGATGGGTTCAATTGTAGAAAAATATAGCCCATTATGTTATGGGAGGGCTGCCATTAGCTAGGCCACTCCATTACCATTAAGAGTACCTTGAGTGGTATATGAGGGTAACACAAAGATGAATCTCACATGAGGGCGCTGCAGTCGGAGCATCGGTTAGTATTACCTTTTATTTCCATTATGTCAATGTCTCAATGAATCAATTAACAACTAACATAAACAATCAATCTAAATATTTACTTACTTCTCTTGTGTAGACCAACGCGCTGCAGCACATCACGATGACCAACAATATTGAGGCAACCCATCAGCTTACTTGAGGATCCCAAGGAGACCTTTATGAGGACAGACACATGTTCACTATGCCACCCCCTCAGTTGGCATCTCCTCTTCATCCATTTCCACAACAACTTTGGGATGAACCTGTCTCAGATGCTCAGCTAGCACGTCATCATCGCCAACGGCGCAGGGCAGAGCCAATCCCATCCACTGCTTTACGTGCTCCTCTGCCACATGATGTAGCTTTTCATCATCCCCATCATCCATATGCATCTTCCACCTCTGACCCTAGTCCTTATTTCATTAGAGGTCCATTTGTGCGTATGTCGTCTCGTGCGAATGCATTTACAAACCCAACGTAATACATGCACCATCCTTTTGCACTGACCTTTTTAAGCTTTTCATCATTAGGAACATTTACACCATGGGTTAGACCTACCATGCCTTCAATGCCACCAATACAACCTCCCGATTCCCAGTTTCCTCAAACACCATTGGATACGATGTTACCATCTTTTTACCGTTCCTCGTTTCAGGACTCTAGCTTTTCATCGGGTGCTCATTTCCCAAGATTCAGTTCGATGCCACATTAATTTAGTGGCATTGATGTTCAACATAGTTTTTACCATCATACATATGATCCTGCTAGTATTAGTGGTACTGTTGTTGCAGTCAATACTCTTGGTGTTGTTTGTCACAATGATAATTATGGTGATGATCACGGTAATGGTGATAATAACGAAGGTCAACCAACGCAAACACAACAGTCGGATTTCATTGAAACGAATATTGCATGCAGAAATAATAGATGACAAATGAGCCTCCATTCAAATATTAGAAGAAATACTAGGAATTGTGACGCTTGAAATTTGATCATTTTAATTAAAATATGTGATTAATACTTTTTTTTTTTTCTAAATTATTTTGTTTCATTTGGAAGGTATACATAGTATTTAGTACAAAATTTAACATTCTGAAATTTTATGTTAAGTCATTGCTATTTTAAATAATTAATAATAACAATAATTAAATTAAATTATTATTAACACATATATTTACTGAATATTATAATAATTAAAAATAACAATCGCATAACTATTAAAATATATTTAAGGATTTAAAAATATATATAATTAATAATTAAAACATAATTCTAAAATACAATTTGGAATAATAACTCTAATTAATTTTTATCTTAGCCATATTTCTAATTAATTTTTGATAATTAATAATAAAAATAAGTAATATTATATATTATTCATAATAAATATAATAATATTATTTATGATATATATTATACACTTATATTCATTATATTATATATTATTAATTATTAATTTATTTTATATAATTATTTTATTAATTATATAATTTTTATATTATTTATATTTATTTACAATAAATAACATAAATTTAAAATAATAAAAAAAAGAGACAAACAACTTAACAGGAAAAAGAAAAAGAAATTGTTGTCCGCCAAAACAACTAGAGGACAACTTGTTGTCCTCCATTTGAATTGGAGGACAACAAGCTATCCTCTAGTTGTTTTGGAGGACAAAAACTGTCCTACCATCTCAGCAAAAAAAAAATACATAAAATAGGAATTATTTTTAGATTTCACATAAAATGAAAGTTTTTAAAATTTTCACCCTAAATTGGTAAATATTTTTCATAAAACACTTAAAATGGTAAAAGCCCAACAAATTGACAGAAATCAATAACAGAGTATCAGAGTAATTAGAGTGTCCGAATATCATAGTATCATATATAATATCAGAGTATCAAAGATGAGATATCAGAGGCATGATATCATAATCCCACTTTGACGCAGGACTGACCAGGTCTTAATAATTTACTCTCATCATATGGGAATTTCTGTCATTTATTAAAAAACTAATAGCATAAATTAATGTATACTCAATAAAGGTTTAGACGATAAAAATATAATTAATCATAATTATTAAAGCTTTAAATAGAGTAAGTCATCAACATATATAAGTCATGGGCTTTACAAAATTGAATGGGAAACATGGGTCTGTTTAGTTGGGGAAAATTATTCCAGTTTTATAGAAAATTTTTCAAATGAAAACATAAAATATAATTTTGTGTTTACTTTGGTTGTTTTACAAAATTATAATCTGAAAATTGTTTTCATTATTTTAAAAGAAAACTAAAAAATAAGTTTAAAATGTTTTCTAAAATTTTTTTCATTAATTTTTTTAAATAAAATATCATCACCTCACCACCACCATCTCCATCATTATCACCATTACCACCGCCACTGCCACCACAACCACCTCCACCTTCACCACTACCATCGCCACTGCCACCTCTACCACCACCATCTCCACCGCTACACCGCCACCTCTACCACCACCACCTCCACCGCTACACCGCCACCTCCACAACCACCACCACCTTCACTTTCACCACCACCACTACCATTATCATTGTTGTTAAATGAATAAATTCTCCATATTTTGAAATTGAAAATAGTTTTTAAATCATAGCAAATAAACATATTTTCCACTCATTTTTTAATTTTTTTTTAAAAATGAAAACTTTTCATTTTCAATGAAATCTAGAAAATGAAAATAGAAAAAAAAAATTTGTAACTAAACAGGCCGAAACATTTCAAATATTTTCCTAAAAAATAATTGTGAAAATATTATTTATTAATTAATTTTTTTGAGTCCAAATAATAAAATACACAAGAAAACATTTTCCATCAAACAAATGGAGTTTTTATTATAATTAAAATGATTTTATGAGTTGTACTAAAGCCTAGTTCAGCTCATAAAATAGGATACAAACAAAATAACGATTCCAAATAATTAATTTTGATTTTGATTTTTAAATATAAAATAATTATTCTATATAATAATTATGTGATATTTTCAAATTTTACTTTATTTGATTTCTAAATATATAATAATTTATTATACAATATAAATATAAATGTTTTAAAGTTTATACAATATAAATTTTATATATAAGTGAAAAGTAATTAGTTCATGCCATAAGATAATTACTACATTAATTATGATCTATTTTATTGATCTAATGCATTAATTTACCTTGAACGTCTTTGCGTTATTTTATAATTATATCTTATTTTTAACTTTTAAACTCCGTTTGTTTCGCAGAAAATAATTTGTCTTTGAAAAATACTAATTTTCTGTTATTTGATTATAATATTAAAAATTTATTTAAAAATATTAAAAATTTCAATTTGTAATTAAAATTATAAACATATTTAAACTTATAAAAATTTCATATATTTAAAATTTTATTATTAAATATGAAAAAAATACATAAAAACAGTAAATTTAGTAGTCGCTAGCTATCGATGATGGCTATTGGTGGTCGCCGATATCTGGCGGTGGTTATCGGTGATCGCCGGTAGTAAGTATCAGTGATCGGTGGATTAATAAATTTGTATTTACATATTTTCTTTTATTATGATAAATTTATCAAAGTATGAAAAATGACTTCTTGTTTTAAAAAGAAAAAAACATTTTCCTTAAAAATGGCTTAGTTTTTCATTGATAAAAAAATATTTTATATTGACTAATTTTATGAAACTTTCCAAATTTTAGAAAATGCATAAAATATTTTTTAGAAAAATATTTTCTTCGAAATAAATGGAGCCTTAGATAATTTTACCTCAGCTAATATTAAAGTATAATTGCAAAAAATTACAAAGCTTTTGGGGCTTACAATAAGTTCAAACATGCTTGTTTAGGAAATATGGTACATATATGAGGGAGCTCTTTTTTTGTTTTTTTTAATGTTGGAAATATTTTAATATTTAAACTCTTAATCTCTTAATCTCTTATATTATGAGAGACATTCATTTTGAAATACTAGTTTAGTAGCTCAATAGCATAAAGAAGCTTGTTTGTTGTCAAACGTTACAAAATAAAAGCCATTGTTTAACTAAATTTGTGATTGATAAATTATTTAAGAAGAAAACGTTATTGCAAGCATCTCTTTAGAAAGGAAATTTGTAAAAATTGAATCAGTTTGAGAAGAAAAACATTTTCAATTAGAATTTTAATATGGCAATTGGCAACCAATTTAATTTAACTCCGTAGTTAGAATGGACTACAAAACTTTAATCGGTGCATTAAAATCTCTAAATAAATTTGACAATTATAATTAATTTGTCAACATTTCTCATTATAAATTAAAATTCAACAACCATGCTGAAATTCTATAAGAAGAAAATTTAATGAAAATATGTGAAATTAATCATTTCCTTGATTAGCAGGGCTTAAACTCAACTCATGATAGATTATACCTCAAGTACATTAACATGGGATTGGTCCCCACGAAGTTCCTAAAAGCCTGGTTGAGGGTATGGAGCCAGCGTCGGTCAGTCGAGTACAGCTGGGCATTTCTAGGTATTCTATCCTAGAAGTCCCGTGGATTCTCCCGTAGGATTAAAGTTTTAAATAACGGTCGATATGTTACGTATCGGTCGTCTCGTATAGATTTTTGAGGGGTCTGATATATTATTTAGGTGTTATACATGTGCTAATGAGAATTAGTATTTAATTGATACTGAATCACCCGATACACATTGATACGGCCGTTATTTATCGATACAGGCATGATGTATCAATATAAAAATTTATTATTATTATATCTTTAATTTTTTATTTTATTAATGTAAATTATGAATATATTATTCAAAAAGACTATTATTTTATATTTTTCATATTTTTTTATATTTTATTAGTGTAAGTTATTGGTATATTGTTCTTTACATTATTTATATAAGATTTTGTTTTTGAATGTATTTAAAATATTATTGATAATCTTTACAAAAATCATTTTTTTAAAATCTTTTTTATTTGTAGGCTTAAATTATTGATTGAATTTTACATTGTGACCATATTTATTGTAATACCCCAACTATGTATTGATTTTCTATGTAGTGAGTATGGATGAATAATGTATGAGGATTGCATGCTATGAGATTATGTGTGAATTTTTCGCGATCTAAGTCAAGTGAGTTTCAAGTGTTATATCGGATTGAATGGGAAATGCAAGGACTCTATGATACTCAGGTTCATATAGATGTCTTGATTGATTATTTTATGAGAATGAAATACAAGATGTGTATCATGTGAATATTATGATCTATGAGTTATATGTTAAGTGTTGGATGGTGTTTGAGTATGTTGGTAATGAAATGAGGCTTATGGAAGGAGTTTATGATGTGTTTTGAATATTACTG
>CATKHJ011217647.1:0-14121 GCA_949750685.1 Vernicia montana | reverse complement strand
TCATTTATTTCTCCCTCTCTTTTTATTTCTCCATTCTTTTTATTTCTTATTCTCTCTTTTTTATAATATTTTATTTCTTCATCTCACTCTTTTTTTTTCTATCACTTTTTTCTCCTTCTCTTTTTTTCTCTATTATTATTTATCTTTATTTTTTCTATTATTATTATTATTATTTATGAAAATTAATTGGACATAAAAAAAAATTGGACAATTAATTTAAAGAAAATTAATATGTTAAAGAAAATTAAAATTTTTAGTAATATAAATATTAATATATTAAAGAAAAAAAAGACAATTAATAAATAAAATAAAATAAAATAAAAATATATATTAAAGAAAAGACAATTAATATATTAAAAAAAATTAAAATAAAAATTAAAAAAATTAGACAATTAATTTAAATAAAAAATATTAAAAAAATAAAAACTAGCGACGGATTAGCGTCCATCGCTAAGGTTCTCTGTAACTAAAGATTCAATCCATCACTAAATGGAAATGTTCATGCTAAAAGCATTAGCTATTATAAATTTAGCAAAGGACAAAGTCCGTTGCTAATGACCTTTATCGACGGAGGCTTTATATATATAAACAATAATAAAATATAAACAAAAACAATACAAGGTAAGATCATGACATCCCACGATTGGCTGTGTTTTAGGTTTTTCTTAATTCTAGGCAAATATATTGTAATGTCAGCGTCATCATTCTCATACTTGGATTACAATTGGAAGAAATAGTAATTGACATAAACTTTAAAAGAATCATATTAATTAGGGAGGTTAGAGTAACCATATTTCATATAAAGAAATCTCTTATTACTTTTTTTAAATATACAATAAAAGTTTGATAGGTTTCTATTAGAATGATTCAAAACAAATCTTTTAATTTGCAGGGAAAAGGCAAGGCCTATCATCATCAATCTGAAGATTTTTTTTTTTTTTTTTTTGCCAAATTCAATCTGAAGATTCACTTTGTATAAATTATGAAAGAAAATAAAAGAAAATGGATGAGGCCATGTGCTTAATATCATTTTTGTAAGTAAGTATGTTGCCCTCCTAAGTCCTAACCAGAGGTACCGAACGAAACATTGGATACATGCAGGTGGGGTCTACCACGTGGTTGTTTAGATTTTAGATTCAATATTTCGTCCATATTATTGTAGGGCCTACAGCCTACAGCCCCATACAATACAACAATTTTTTAGATTTTTTTTTTTTTTAGCATTGAGGAGCTAATTCAGAACTGAAACTAATCACTTTAGGCGGATTTGAATTATATTTTTTTTATTTAATTTATATTTTTTAAAAATATTTTAATATACATAAATTATTATTATTATTATTATTCTTTTATTAAATTTAATTATTATATTTCCTTTTTAAAAAATTAAATATTATTTTATTGATAATTTTGAATGTTAATATAAATAATATATATATGTACCAATTAAAAAAATATATATATATATGATATGTATAAATTTTAATTAAAATATATAAAAATATAATGATATATTAAAATTTAAATGGCAAGAAAAAAGGAATTCATTCATAATCTCATCACAAAATCAAATTTGAATTATTCATATCACACTCAATTTAAATTTAAAATTTTAAAAGATAAAAAATAATTAATTTGAATGAAAAAAGTAAATTTTTAATTTTTAATAGACTTATAAATTTTATTAATTTTAACTGGTTTATATAAATAAAAACTAAAAAAAATCACCCACTTAATTCCGAGTCATGTATGAGTGAAGGGTTTATTTATTTATTTGATTGAACCTAAATCTGATCATTGTTGAATTTTTTTTTTTTTTGGTTGAAAATTAGGCATATGAGTAACCAAAAAGAAAATTTATTTAGGAATGCATATATGATTTATTTATTTTTTTTACCAAAAACAAATATACAAAGTATAAATATTAAATATAAATGTATCAAATATCAAATTGATTATTTTATATATATATTATATAGGATCTCCAAACACCTTCTATATGATATAGTTTTAAGAAATTAAATAAAATAAATTATTAATTTACTCCACATACATTAGATTCTTCATTTTCATAATTATCCCATTAATATATAGAAAAATTATTATTATTATTATATTTTCTCAATTTATTTTTAATTGATCCCGAAAATACTGATAAATTAAAAAATTGTTCTTAATTGTGGAGCCATTCAAACTTGTGCTCGTGAACCCAAGACTTCAATTCTTGGATGAACAAATTTCTGAAAATTTTCACTCTAATGGAATATTCCAGGCACATCATTACTTTTTTTTTAATTTAATTTATTTTAAGGCTTCGAAACTCATAGTTTTAATTTTTATAATATATATATATATATATATATATGAGTAAATAACACTAAAAATCACTAAATTTTAATATTTTTTCAATGTGATTAAAAAAAAAAAAAAAAATTGCTAGAAAGTACCTAAAATTTCAAAATTTTTCACATGGAGGTCCTTACTGGAATCCAGACCTGAGAGGCTGATGTGGCATGCCACGTCACCCAGAGTGCCACATCAAAATGAGCCCCACTTTTTTTTTTTTTTTTTTATAATTCTATAATTAAAAAAATTATTTTTTAAATACCACTTTATCAAATAATAATGCATTCATATATCCACAATTAAGTCTTTGTCCTAATGCTTACAATTTGGAACCATCAGAGATTGCACTGTTATTTCTTTCAAACCTTCAGTAGCCCTAGTTTCCACATAAGGACTTAAGTCCACCGGGAGCCATGGTTCTCGCCATACAAAGGTCTTATTCCCATCGCCCACTCGTTTCCTCAAACCCAAATTAATCAGCTCCCTCGAAGCCAAGATACTTCGTCAAACAAAACTTGGGTTATTACCCAAATGTGCTTCCAATATTGACGTATGGGGGAAATACTTAGCCTTTAAAAGATGGGCTACAAGCGATTCCGATTTTGTCAACAGTCTCTAGAATTGTTTGCCCAAGAGAGCTAAGTTGAAATTGTTGATCCTTTTAAAACCCAAACCCCATAGCTCCTTCCTTCTACACATTTGATCCCAGCTTTGCCAGTGTGTACCACGAGACTCACTCCGCTGCTTACTCCACCAAAAAGAGCATAGTATCTTTTATATATCATCACAAAGTGTAATAGGTAATAGAAATACACTCATTGCAAAAGTAGGAATTGAATGGGCCACCGATTTAAGAAGAATATCTTTCCCAGCTGTAGATAGAAGTTTATTCTTCCAGCCTTGCACTCTTCTCCAAACTCTGTCCTTCACAAAAGAAAATATGACCTTCTTATTTCTACCAACTAAAGAAGGGAGCCCTAGATATTTTCCATGGTTATTAGTTTCACCAACACCCAATAATGAACAAATGGAATCGCTCATATCCCTTCTTATATTCGAACTAAAGGAGATTGAGGATTTCTGAAAGTTTGTGCCCTGCCCTGAAGCTTGTTCATACTTCTTCAAACAATCTTTAATTATTTCCCCTTCAACCATAGATGCCTTAAAGAAGAAAAAACTGCCATCAACAAAGAAAAGATGAGAAATTACTGGGGCTCCTTTAGATATCCTGCAACCGTGAATAAGATTAGAGTGTTCATATTTTCGGATAAACGACGATAATCCCTCCGCACAGATAATGAATAAGTACGGAGAAAGAGGGTCGCCTTGACGAAGACCTCTCTGTGGCATTACTGGGCCCATTCGATTACCGCCATTAACAATATTATAACAGACAGTGCAAACACACATCATTATAAGGTTAACCCATCTCTCATGAAATCCCATTTTCAGCATCACATCCCACAGAAACACCCATTCCAATTGATCGTAAGCTTTACTCATGTCCACTTTAAGGGCTGCAAAACCATCCTTGCCTTGTGATTTCCGTTTCAAGAAGTGACTCACCTCAAATGCAACCATGATGTTATCAGTGATAAGGTGATTTTGCACAAAAGCACTCCGGTTATTCGAAATGATTGAGGGCAGTACTCTCTTCAATATATTAGCCAACATTTTTGCCATAATTTTATATATAACATTGCACAATGAGATTGGACGCATGTCAATAATATAGTCTGGATTATCCTTCTCGGAGATAAGGACAATATTGGTATCATTGAGATTATGAGGGAGCATACCATTTGTCAGGATGTCCAGACAAAATCGAGTAACATCAGGACCAACAATTCCCCAAAAGTTTTGATAGAACACCGGGTTCATATCATCTGGACCCGGAGACTTGTCAGGATGCATGGAAAACACAAAATTTTTGAATTCCTCTACTATGAAATCAATTAACAACTTGTCATTTTGGTCAGCTAAAACACAAGGGGTAATAGCTTCTAACACCTCTCCACCATCCGTACTGCAAGATACAAAGAGATTTTGAAATAAGACATGATTAGCACATCCAGACCTGAATCCCAATCGCACCATTTACCGTTTTCATTTTCAATTGCTGGACTGCATTATTTTTTTTCCTACTAGTTGCTACAGTGTGAAAATAACGCGAATTAGAGTCTCCATGCTGGAGCCAGAACTACTTGGCTCTTTGTTTCCAAAAGTCATTTTGCTGTTGAAAGACAAAGACATACTCTTGTTGAGCCTCATCAAGCCGTTGCATAGAAATAGAATCAGTAAACCCCTTTAGACTATCCATCACCCATTTCCATCTCTGAATTCTATCGCTAAAATCTTTAGTTAGAGAATCCCCCCATTGCATTAATTCTTGCCCACAATAACGAATCCTTTCTTACATTGTAATACCCATACTAGACATCCAGCTATTAGCCACCACCTCTTTACAACCCACTTCATGAAGCCAAGAGTTTTCAAATCGGTATATCCTCTCTTTCTGCTAAAAGACTTTCTTAAGAATTTGCAAGGATAAAGGAAAGTGATCTAAAGTTGCTGCCTGAACATTAAAAAGCTTTGCTTCTAGAAATTTTTGGCACCAATTTTTGTTTTCAAAATCCATATCCAATCTCTCCTCAACCCAGCATAAAGTTCCCCTCCCCCTTTCCCATGTAAATCGATGGCCACAAATGCCCAAATCGTGAAGCTTACTAAATTCAATAGTCTCTCTGAACCCATTTAACAACCATTTTAGGTGATGAATTCGCCCTCTCTTGTCCACCTATGAGAGCATATCATTGAAGTCCCCAATACACACCCATGAGAGCCCAAATTGATCTTTGAGATTTCTCAGTTTATCCCAAGAATCACAACGTCTACTTCTCTCAGGGCAACCATAAAATCCCATTAGTCTCCAAGAACTCAATTCCCTAACGTTAACTAAAGCATCAATATGATCAATAGATGAGCTAAGGATTTGCACCATGTCAACTACTCTCTAAAGCATAGCCACACCACCACTATGGCCACTGTTCTCAACAACAAAAGAGCCTTCATATCCCAACAAATCATGAATGGACTCAACTATAGTTGTATCCACCATGATCTCCATAAGAAAAACAACTGTGGGCTTCTTATACTTAATTAAGTCTTGTAATACTTGAACGGATCGTGGGTTCCCAAGCCCACGAACATTCCAACTTAAAGTACTCATAGGTTCTGGCGGGCCTGGAGAATAGGACCCGCCACCAAATCACTTTTTTGTACTGCATTGGTTTGGGTTTCTGGGCTTTGGCCCATTATGTCCACAGTGTTGTCACTAGAAACCCCTTGTTCAAACTGGCACCGTTTTGGATGTATTATTATAAATCCCTCCAAACTACTAGATTCAAAACTTTCCATATTTCCTTCCACACTAGTCAATCCCGCATCATTTTTCTCCTTTGGAGAGGGGTTTTCCTTACGTAAGCATTTTGCCAAATCAATTCCATTAATCTCGCCATTATCCCCTTCTAAGATCCCCTTTCCTTTATCAGTGCCTACAGGTTGTTGACTGTTAGGATCAATATCCATATTATTACTACCATTACTGCTTTCCTTTTCTGATCTCATCGGAGCAGAAGCACGCAGCCATCTCTCCTCACTAGCTCCATTATCACGCCCAACTGAAGCTCTTAGCCAAGCACCATAGAGATAGCTCTATGGTTCTATTGGATTCTCATAGAGTTGTTCACAGAACTTGTCTGAATGGCCAATCACACCATAAAAGAAGCAAAAGGTGGGTAACTTTTCATATTTAAAATTTACTCATAGCTAGTCCCCAGCTGGTTTCTTCATTTTCATGCACGTTTTAAAGGAGCACTCACATCTAAAGCAACTTTGATTGTCATATAACTTCTCTAGGTTCCATCAAAGTTTTTGGGATCTAACTCAAGGAATTTTTCAGTGAAGTTTCCGATCATAATCGCAACCCTTTATAACATAAAACCTGCCGTGAGATCATACACCTGGACCCAAAATTCCACCATATTCAGCGACATTTTTTTTGATTGATCGTTCAGTCCTAATCTTTTGGTAACCAGCACATGTTGACTAAAAGTCCAAGGACCATTTTGGATCACTCTTTGGATATCCCTCTCATGAAAGAACTGAAAGTCCTTAATACAAATCCCCTTCATCGGTCGCCATATTGAAGCCATAGTGTTTTTCATCGCTTGAACATTTATGTGTTTGTCGGTCAAAAATCTCCCAACTAAGCACAAACGATAGTCCTCTTGTTCCTCAACCTCCTCCGGGTCCTCCGCGATCATACCATTATCCTCTTCTGCTTGAATAGACAATTGAGAATACATATCCTCTAGATTCTGCCTGATATTAGCACTGCTACTCGCCATATCGGACTATACTGATAGAACATAAAAACTAAAGGAACTTGAATAGAAGATAAGAGAAGAAACGAGAGAACATACCAAACTTACTACCCTTGTCAACAGACAAGACTAAACTTCCTTGTCATGGAGAAAAGACAATTCTCTTATTCTATTACCAATTTAATTTAAAGTAGCCCATAGAAAAGTTGACTTAGAAGCATCTTTTTAATTCTATTTACATCTCTTAATCTATTAAAAATATTTTTTTGGTGATAGTAACATCTCAACTGTGCCTTATGTTTTATGATATATAAATGAGAACAACACCAAAAGTATGAAGTTTCTCACACAAATATAGCTATAGAATATGGGAATTGTATTTTTGGTTTGTACGGTAATTAAGCTACCACTATATTTGAAATTGAAATTGAAATTAAAAATTGTTTTATAAATAGTAAAATTTAAATTAATGTTAGAACATTGTGAAATATTCATTAACTATATTTATGATCTTGACTATAGTTGTTTTAGAATTCAAAATTTTATTTTAGGACATTAACCTCAATTTTGAGCTTCTTGCCTTTTGATTAACATAAAATCTAATAAAATGATTGAAATATAGTGATGAAAATATTATTAGAAATTATTTAATTCATTTTTTAAAAATAGAGACAAGGTATTATACTTGGTTTAATCGAAAGTAGAAATTTATTACAAGAAAAATAATGCAGTACTAATTATTTTTATAAATAAAGTAATAGTTTTATTTTATTTTATTTTTCTTTTCATTTCTTTTTTAATCTATTCCATTTGGATGGTTTCTTGATAAGGCATCCAATATAGTAGAAAATATAAGATGGTATATATATAGAAAGATAGCATATCACCTACTATATATATATATATATATATATATATATATATATATATATATATATATATATTCTAGTCTCAAAATTAATTAGAATATTCTCACATGATTGGAAATTTTTGTTTTTTTTTTTTTTTTATTATCAGCAACTGTCTTTGTTTTTAATTATTATTATTTTCCAAAGTATATATATGAACAAAGCTAACCCAATAATCTGAATGGCATATCATCACCTTGCTTATAATTTATATATAAACACTATATATATATTCTAGTCACTAAATTAATTACAATATTCTCACATGATTGGAGTTAAGTTGTAAACAATTTTTGTATTTTTTTTATCAGCAACTATGTCTTTTTTTAATTATTATTATTATTTTCAAAAGTATATATACAAACAAAACCAACCCAATAATCTAAATGGCATATCATCACCTTGATTATAATTATATATAAACACTTTGGCTTATGTGTTTGGTATTTCCACTTGCTCTCTTTTTTCAATATGGGTGAGAATTCAGTCGGTTCAGTTTAAATCAAATTAAAATTTAAAAAAATTGAATAAATCGAACTTAAAATTTAAATAATCAAATCAAATTGATATTTTTACAAACCGAACTGAACTAACATATTTCAGTTTGGTAATTCGATTATATATATATATATATATATATATATATATATATATATATATATAATTCGGTCAGTTAAATTATTTTAAAATTTTTTAATATAAATCAAACCGAGCCGAATATATCTAAATTTATAAATATTTAAATCGAATGAAACTGAATTATAAACTTAATCGAATTGAATAGATCAAATTAAATTTGGTTCGATTCAATTTATGGTTAGATCATAATTTTGCTCACCCTCTACTTTCAAGTTGTGAAAATTGATTGCTTATTATTATTATTATTATTATTATTATTATTATTATTATGTTGTAGGGAAAAATGTAAGTGTGTATATATATATATATATATATATATATGTTCATGGACCTAACCCCGACCAACTTTATATAATAATAATGATTTTTTTTTTTGAAATAATAATAATAATAAATTGTTGGTACCAATCTTTCATGAAAATATCTTTGCTTGCTACAAATCATTAATTTGTTGTTCAATTACACGCATGCATGTTGCTTTTTTTTATTATTAGGAAATATTATATTACTAGTGTTTGAATTTTTTAAAATTTATTATGTTTAAATAATATTTTTGGTTCGACGAGTAACTCAATTTTTAAAAATAATCTCATATAAATGTTTTTAATATTTTTGCGATCACCAGAGTGTTGATTTGCAATTTTAAAATATCTTGATTTGCAATTTTTTCAATTCCATTTAAAATCTTATTTTAGTATTTAACAAAAAAAAAAAATTCTTCTTGGTATTTCACTAATTTTAAAAATTTTAAAGTTGCAAATTAGTATTTTAGTGACGGAAAAAAAACTAAAAACACTTATATGATATTACTTTTAAAAATTAAAAAACTTATCACACTAAAAAATTTGTTCATACACTAATATAACAAATTTTAAAATGTTTCGACACAAATGATGTAATTTTTCCTTATTATTATTACTTATATATCACTTTTGATAAACACTTAATTACTTAATTATCAATCATAAAAATTAATAAAATTAAACACAACTCTACAATGTTATTATTGTATTCTCTCTTTGCTTCCACGTTAGAACTGTACCAAAAAAAAAAATACTTAACCCAACAAACCGATCAATCCATCAAAATCAAATTGAAAACTATGATTTCTAAATATATAGAGTTTGTCATGGTTTAAAAATTAAATCAAATTTTCAGTTTGGTTTGTGATTTAATAAAATTTCAAACTATTATAACCCGAACTAATCCAAAATATTAAATATATATAAAAATATATTATAAATGATTAAATTATAATAGTATAAAAAGGGATTATTAATTGAATAATCTATCAAAATATTTAATAATATTTTAGGGAATAATTTCATAGTAATTTCATTTAATAATATCTAATATTTATTAAAATATTTCATTATTTTTTTATTTTCATTTTAATGGTTATAACTTTAATTTAAATAGGATTAATGTTAATTTCTTTTTATTTCTTTATTTATTTTTTGTTTTATCAATAAAACCAGGGTCATCAAATTTCCTCGATTCTTCTCATTTCCAGATTTATAATCTAAATCGAACTGATTTAAGGATTGATTCTTGATTAAACAGATCAGATCGATCCGATTTTAATAACCATAATTATAGGGACTATTAAAATGCCAAATCGAAATTTTAATGTTTCAATTATAATTTTAAATAATTAACTGATAAATTTTAAAATATTACCCTAAACATCAAATTTATAGAACAACTCCATTAATAATTTAGAATTTAATCATCAAATACTAATTCTCAACCATTAATTAAAACAAAACCTAAATACCAAATTTATCATTTTAAAATGTGATCGAAGTTGAAAGGCTCATCTAAATAGAAACATAAACCTTTTTTTTTTTTTTTTTCCAAAAGTTTATGATGAATAAGAAGAGGAAAAAACTAGCTGGAGAGTGGTGAACCATAGTACAATAATAATTGAGAGAGTGATAATCAGTTACATATAGAGACTGCATTATAATTTACAAAAAGCCAAAAACAATGAATTCAAAGTACAGAAATAAATAAAATAAAGTCAAATAGAGACGAGAAAATCACATGCTAATGCCATGATATATGGAGTAAAGGGCTGAGGACTGCATGAACCATAAATTTAAAAAATAAAAAAATTAATTAACTTTTTTCTTTTAATTTTAATTTTAATTTTTAATGATAGATGAGCTGTAAAATGTCCGTACTTTTCACGTGTTGACAGATAAGTACATAAGTTTTTGAATGGGTTCCACCCATCCATCTTGACATTAAAAAATAAATTTGCTTCAAAAAAAGAGACATTAAAAAATAAATAAATAAATAATATATTTTATTAAACGACAAAGTCTTGCGTGAGTGAAATGAGACCCAGCTTATCGCCTATTGGTTTGTCAGTGTCAGTGTCAGCATAACTGTCAGTCATACGGATTGGGTATCCACTCTGCTCTGTCCCGCGCTTTGCCTCGTTTATTAAATGAAACGGGTCACTTTTAAATAGGTGGTCCAGGAGATTCCATTTCTCATCAATTTCTACTCTACTTACTTATTCTCACCTCTCTTCCCAAACAGGTGAAAAAAAAAGTAATTTCTACCCACTTTCTCTCCCTTTCCTTTCTCCCTTTTCACTTTCACTCCTTTACAAACAAAGAGTAAATCCAAGTTGAATTCGGATCAAGATGAAGAATAATATAATTCAACTCGAATTTAATTCAATTATATATATATATATATATAAATATTTTTTTTCGCTAAATAATAAAAATAAGTATACTCATCACAAATCGTTTCGTTTCATTATCCATATGTTCTGTCCCAAATAGGATAAATAATAGAATGAGTATCTCGTTGTTATCCTTAACTAGTGAGTTTCGTTTCAAATTCATAGACTGTTACCTCTATGGAAAAAAAAAAAAAATATTACCTACATATAATATTATTAAATTAAATAAAATAAAAATTTTTAATAATAAATTAATAAAAATTACTAGTAAGTATTTTCTATGGCAAAATTTACCCCCAAAAAAAAGCAAAAAAAGGAAAATTTATTGTATGCAAAATTCCATTGTCCATGTCCAAATAGCATATAAGTTTAATTTGAAAATTTTCAATTTTTTTTTAATTTATATTTGTTATTTTTTTCTAATTAGTATTATATTTTCAATTCAATTCAAATGATAACTAAAAAAAAGTCACAATTTGAAACAAAATCTTGAATGTAGTGTTTATTTATTCTCAATAAAAAAAAATAAAAAAAAACTAATCTAGTAAGAAATTATTTATTCTCAATAAAAAAAAAAACTAATCTCGTAAGAAATATATATTGATAAGGACTAAAACTAACTTTCAATAAGTATAGGATACGTATATATAAGGGGTCACTATCCTTCCTTATAAAAGGTAAAGAAATTGATCCCGTCATAATCTCTTTCATTCCCCTCACTTCTCTTTCATTCCCCTCACTACTCTTTCTATCTTTCTACACTACTTATAGTTTTACTGACTTGAGTGTCAGAGGCTTCTCGTTGAGTTCGCTCTGAGAGCTTCTAATCCACTTTTATTTATCTATAGGTTTTACTCTTCCGAGAGATCCACCATCAACAATATGAGACAATTCTAGACTCATCATAGATTATAAATTTTCAATTGATGAATTAAAAGAAAATAATAGAAAAGACTTGATTGGAAGTTTAAAAATACATAATGTAGTAGTTACAAACCTTCATTTTGATTAAAGAACTTCATGAATCAGTTTTACATATATAACTATAGTCTTGTATTGTGAAATCATACTTTTATAGATAATTTTTCGTTTAAAAAGAGGTTGTTTACTATCATTTATGTTTTTATATAAAAATTATATATTGAAAAACAAATTAAAAAAAGAAAGAAAAATCATTTTTATGGTTTTATTTATTTATTTATTTATGATATTACTCTTTTTTTTCATAAATTATTTTCTCGAGTAGTGTATTATTTATTTATTTATTTTATTGACCAATATTGTTAAAAAAATGTATTGATCTCTTATAACTACTTATTATTTACAATTATTGGCCCATAATGTTGTTGGGCCAGTTCTCTGTGAATACATATTTGGGCTTTTTTTTGTCCTTTTTTTCCCCCCAAAGCTGGACTTTAATTAAATAAGATAGAGATTCAACAAATCTAATTATGCTTTTCTCAAATTTTAATATTCCCTTGTTTAAGAATTTTTTTTTATTTATTTCAATTTATTTATCACTTTAAAGATCAAATAAATATTATTTTTTTGTCAAATCACCAAAAGAGATCTTATTACAAATTCAATAAGAAATACAATCTAAATGAATCAAATGAATTCAACTATTTACATCAACAAATCACTTGCCATTTCCTATACAACTCTAAAAATTCTGCTACTGCTTTTTTTTGAATACATCTTCAATAGAACAGCATTTCTAATTTTCCTAAGAATAGAAACTTGTGAACTGTCTATGTTACATAACTCACACAAGTCATCTTGAATGACTCCCCAATGCTTCAATTTAGCCTTCAATTGCAATTTATTCTTAATGGCCAACCAAATCAAATAAATATTATTTCAATCTTTAGATAATATAAGTATTGAATTTTTAAATTGTAAAATTATTTAAAAACCCAATGAGTGAGTACTGTGTTTATTAACTCTAAAATTGAAATCGAAAGATGAAACTAATATATATGTTATTTATTCGTTATAATGTTTTCTAGAGTGATTTGAAGTAAGTTTTAATTTATTTTATAAAATGTTCTAAAAAAAATTTAAAAAAAAGTGTCATCTTACATGTTATTTTGTAAAACTTAAATCATTTTCTGTAAAATTATGATTTTACAAAATAATGTGTAAAATAACTCATATATATTTTGTAAATTTTTAGAAAAATTTGTAAAACTAAGTCATTTTTTTTTGTTAAAAAATGATTTTACAAAATAATATAGACGATGTCTTTTTTTTCTTTTGTAAGTTTTGGAGAAATTTTATAGAATGAAGCTATTTTTTGTAAAAATTGTTAATTTACAAAATAGTAATCGAGATAGTCTATTTTTTGTAAATTTTTAGAAAATTTTATAAAATCCAATTGTTTTTTGTAAAAATACTAATTTTACAAAATAATATGCAAGATGGATCTTTTTTATAAGGTTTTGGAAAATTTTATAAAATCAAGTCATTTTCTATAATAATTATCATTTTACAAGTTTTTTGTACATTTTGTAAGTTAATTTTTAAAACATTTTATAAATTTAAGTCATTTTTTGTAAAATTCAAGTAATGAAATTTTTTCAAGTAATGATAGCACACATCGTTTGTTATTTATCACAAACATCACCCTTCATTTCTCCAACATCAAACATCACCTTGATGGATTTATTCATAATCTTTTATTTCTCCAACATCAAGAATATTGATGAAATATGAAACATCAAATCATCTCGATGGATTTATTCCAAGGAAAACAATCATTGTAAAATTGTTTCTGATGAAGCTAATTCCTAGCGAAGTGAGATCGTTCAGAATAGTTCACCTTTAATTGAGTTTGAATTGAACTGATGCGACCTGTAAGAAGAAACAAGAGTCAAGTGGGCTAGGCGGGATGCCTAGCAAAGCCACTCCGACGGTCAAGTTAGTGAATAGGCTCAATGTAAGAGACCAAGCACAGTATTTAAGTATAATCTGTGTTTGTATTAGCAAGAATGCATGTACTTTTCGTTGGTTTAATTTTGAGGTATTTATAGGAGATAGATCCTTACACGAGTTGAGTATGGATTTCCTTGACCGGTTCGGATATAGATTGGCTTGTTTTATTGTTTTAATCCGCTTCCTGCTTGGATACGAACTAGATGGC
>CATKHJ011217425.1:0-11770 GCA_949750685.1 Vernicia montana | reverse complement strand
AACTAATTGAAAAATTAATTAATTAATTAAAATTGATTTTTAATTAATTAACTAATTAAGATTACTCAAAATGAGTAAGAAGACTAATTAGAGAGAGAAGGGAGCAAGTGGATAGCAAATCAACAAATGCTCAAAGGTGTGTAGAAAATGAGAAAGGGAAGGGGTATTTATAGGAGCAGATAGGGGTAGAAAAAAGACCAAAAATGATCTAAAAAGCAGAAAAAATAAGGGGTAAAGTCAGAATTTTGAAAAAAAAGGGACGGCCGCGAAGTGCCTTGGCGGACGTGCGTGTGATTCATGAGCGTCCGCTAGACCGGCTGGCGGCGTCCGCTGGAGCGTCTGGCGGATGCGCTAGACAGCTCGTAGGACGCGCTGTTGTGTCCGGCGGACGTGTCAGTACGGGGCTAACGCACGTCAGTGCGGTCGTACTAGATAGCCGGCGGCGTCTGCCTAGCTGGTGGCGAGTCCGCGGACGCGCGCAGGGGCGTCGCAGACACACGGGCACCGCTCGCGGACGTCCGCGAGCCGTGTAGGGTTTCGGGCTCCAGTTTGGTTTTTGGGGCTTCTCGGGTCAGTTTTTGGGGATTCCGAGTCAGTTTTCGAGATATTCTGAAGTCTAAAAAATTATTGGTCAGTGGCGGTGGATCCGAAATTAATTTTCGGACATATTGGTAGTCAGTTTTGGTAAAAATTCGGTCAATTTTGGAAAGGTACTGTCTGGTACAGAAAGTCCGGTCGGGGTCAGAAAAGTGTCAGTCTCCTTGTAATATTATACATGAAAATCCATTTTTTCCAGGGGGCGCTGCCCCCTTGACCCCTGCCCTCTAACCGGCTAGCGCACGAAATTCAGCAGTTGTCAAGCTGCAGCAGCATCATGAGAGTGCAAAATTGAGGGTTCACAAATAAACAAACTATGGTTGTTCTCTCCTTCTAGCTAAGGCCTTAGCCTTATTCCTGCTGAACGTTGCCTCATCAGGCCCCCCCAGTCAAACAATTAATGACTCTAGCTGAGCAATCATTTACGGTTTGTTTAACCTTATCCTTGCATGCTCCAGCTTCTTCTTTGTCTCCCCTCTTTTCTTTCACAAACTGCCTCAGATAGCCCTTCTTAATGAGCCTTTCTCTCTCTCTCATCAATAATCAACATTCGTTTGTATTATAACCATGAGTATTATAGAAGAGACAATATTTGATTTTATCTCTAAGCTCTAGGTCTCTTCGCATTGACTTTGGTCTGGTCCATATATTTTGGTTTTGAAAGGACATAAATACCTTAGCTGGACTGGCATTAAGAGGGGTGATCTTCGAAGTATCGAAGCGAGGTGGTCTTCCAGGGCATATTCTCCTCGATCCGCTTTTTGTTCTTCCTTATGAACTACTTCTTCTTTCTTTTTTGATTTCTTATCTTCCTGGTTATAAGTTTCATTTCTTTTTCTCTTCGCAAACTGACTAGAGCGGTAAGTATCATCTTGTCGGATGTATTTTTGGGCAATGGTCATGGCTTCTTCTAAAGACTGGGGGACATGCCTACACAAAGCCTTAAAATAATCCTGATGAGTTGTACCATTCTGAAGTGCTTCGATTGCTCTAGCTTGATCGAGCTTCGTTACTTTCAGTGCTTCGCACTCTGTCTGAGTCACTTACTCTAAGGACAAAGTCCTTTTTCCATCGGGATACTAGTTGTGAACCGATGCATGAAATTTTCAGCAAGTTGCTTGAACGAACTAATCATTCCTTCTTCCAACCCATCAAACCATCTTGTGGTTTCCCTTTCTAGTAATCCTCTAAAGGCTCTACATAGCACTTCGTCACTAGTATTTTGGAGTTCTATAGTATGTTTATAGTCCATAAAATGGACTATAGGATCAAACTCTCCATTATATCTCTGAGTGGTTGGTTGTTTGAATTTTTATGGCTTTTTAAAGTCATTGATTCTCTTCAAAAATGGTGACTTGAGGAACAATGCCAGATTTTTATCCATAGTCTTCTTTCCTCTATCTCCACCCAATTCCTCCAAGGCTTTCTTGACTGCTTCTCTGACATCGTTGGCTCTATGTCTACTGGTCACTTCTTGACCTCTTCTATTTCTGTGACTTATTCGATGAGATGAAGAAGCAATTGTGACATTTCAGCTCCTCTTCTATCCCCCCTTCTAGATTGCCTCTCGAGGCCTTCTTCTTCTCTCCCCCTTTTCATGTCTTCTATCCCCTCGTCTACTGGCTCGTTCCTCATGATCTCCTTGATGGTGATGAGAACGTCTTCCTTCTCTAGAACGTTCCTTATCTCCATCTTGCACACTTTTTTCAAGCCCATGCGAGTGTTCCCCAAGTGGTGGAGGAGTTTTATCTATGCCAATTTGGCCTATTATTGACCTAATCATTACTCCTCTTGACCTTTATGATGCCCTCCCTTCTTCTCCTTCTAGGAGTGGTGCAAATGCTAGTGGAAAAGTCAACTACCTATTCACTACTACTCTTGGGTTAATTTCATATACTATGCTTATGTTTGGTGCAATAGAAGTAGAGGGTTGGTGCGTAGTTTGCATGGTAGCATCTAAAGCATTTAGAAATTGCATGGCAGGTGTCAAGTTAGGGATTAACGAGCTAGGAGAGGCTGTGTTGGGACCAGCTGTGTTTTATCGGGCAAACAGCGCACCCAAATATTGAAAAGAAGCTGTTAGGTCCATAGTTTGAGGGGTTTGGATAGTTTTGGGTGGGGTAAGGTGGGTTTCTTGAGGGATTACACTTATTGTGGGGTCTGTAGGTGGAGGATGTGGGTCTTTTTAGTAAGATTAGTCATTGTTGCTTGTAAAAAAATTAGAGAGAATCTTTTGCAAGCTAAAAAGGTGTTTTTTGGAGCTTTAGGGGTGAACAATTCACTTTTTAAAGGAAAGAAAGGTAAGTCAGTATAGCGAGCCTTAAAGAGAGAAAATAAAGTTGTGAGTTTTACCCATAAAGTTCAACCAATCGTTTCCCACAGACAGCGCCATTTTGATCAGTCCAAGATCATGAAATAAAGATTAGGCTGGACTTTTGATACTGGGTCTTTTCTTGAGTAGTTCACCTTACTTGAGCCTGTAAAAGAAAGAAGACAACATCAAAAGGCCAAGCCTTGGCTTGGCAAGGACACTCCGATGCTTAAGTAAGTAGTAGTAATAGAGTTGATGGTCTTAAGGAAGGAGATGACTTCCAGTAGACCAGAGAACTTTAGAGATAAGAATGAGGTGAGAAGTTGTAAAATAAGCTACCTGAAATTGGTGATACCTTAAGCCTTTTATACTCAGTGGATCCTCTCTCTTAGTTGGTGGGTGATGGATATGACTAGAAGACATGCTCTGTAATGATAGAAAAGGCTAAGACTAGGTCATCATGACTTTATATTTCACGTAGGGGGTAGGAGTCACTCTATAATTGACACAAAGTGGTAATTGGACTGGAATCAGATATGTGATGGGTTACTTTTTCTAGTTGAGGAGTCCTTCGCTATGAGAGAACTCTTCGTAATTGGAGAAACGGCTCACAGATAGAGACCTCCTCTTTGAAGAGGTATAGCTGAAGATATGCTTCCATAAATTCCTTTCGACCAATGTAAGAGTGGTCTCATCAAATTAAACTTTCATGAGCCCCTTGTAAGTAGAGAGCTTATTGGATTCTTTCAAATGCAATTAGATTCCTTGAGAGATTAGTCTTGAGGTTGACTAGCCCAAAGGTATAACTAAATTTTACCCTTATCAAGTAATATCAAACTATGCATCATTGCCTTGATCCTTTCCTATAAAAGGATAGTAATCAAGCATGCATTATTGTGGTTTTTAAATTTTTCTAAAAAAAATTATCATGATTTTCAACTATTTTAAAGAAAAAAAATAACGAAATATGATTTTATGTAATTAGTTTATTTTGTGGGCTATATATTTAATAAAAAATAATAATAGTAGTGTAATGTTTATAACTATTTTTTTTGAAATTAAAAGGAAATAAATATTAAGATAAAAGAAATGATTACCATACTAAAATTAGTAAAATGTATAAAAAATTGTATCTATAATAGGGCATGCAAAGAAATTTTAATCTTATAATTTGAATTTTTTTTTTAATCTAGATTAGGGGTATTCACAAATTAATTTATGCATCGATTGAAATTAAATTTTCTCTTTAAGCAAATTCAAGAGCACATTTACTATACTCGACATTTATATTTAGAAATTATTTTTCAAATGCTTCTCTTACCAAATTAACTTACTGAATCACTAATCCTGAAATTAAAAATTATATATATATATATATATATATATATATAATTCTTGTTGTAGAATAAAGCTAGTTTTAAATGTAAAGATCTATTAAAAATATGAAGGTTTGTTTTTTATGTAAAAGTCTTCATATTTTTTACAAATTTTTATATGAAGATCACAATTTTTTTTTTTAGAAAATTCAAAGATCACAATATTAAACCCAACTCCAATGCAACAAATTAAACTTTATTTAATATTTATTATATTTTGTTTTTAAGTAGTTTAAATGTAAGATTTGTTTAAAAGGAATTTTTTTTTTAAAATTCTTTTTTCATAAGAAACTAAAAGGAAATGTTAAGAAGAGAGTTAATGTACGATGTAAACATGAGAAGAATTTTGAATAGGTGATAATTATTTTCTTTGGAAGAAATTTAAGGAAAAATTAATCAATGAAACTTTATTTAATATTAATTAGATTACAATATTAATAAATTAGATTGTGAAAATAAAAATTTTCATCAAATATTTATCTATAATCAAGAAGTTGAAGATTCAAATTCTATAGCACATTACGTAAACAAAAAATATATATATAATTGTTAGATGGGCATATAATTACAATCAAATATATAAGTGAAGTCTTTAAGTTTGAGTGCTTGATGCATAACCAAACATAACTTAATGACAAGTGCATAAACGATTTGAGCAATAAATTTTAGATTTAATTCTCCTCTTTCCATATTCAACAAATTTCTTTTTTTTTTTTTTTTTTTAGGGTTTGATGACACTTGCATTTTTATGACAACAACCAAAGTAGAAAAATTACTATAACACCTTAAAATTTAATAAAATTAGTACTTTAGCCTCTTTTTTTTTAATTAGTATTTTGAGTCCCTAAACTAATTTTAAAAAAAAATAAGATTTTGAAGAATTAAAATGTTCTATAATAATTGAAGGATTAAAATATATTATATTTTAAAATTTTAGAGATGAAAATGTTATATGAATTAAAATATAGTAAAATTTTTATAATTTTATAAATAAAAGCTAAAGTGTTAGACATTAACATATTTGAAGAATTAAAAATATTAATTTTGCAATAATGGGACTAGAATGTTAATTATTTCAAATTTAAGGGTGTCAAAAGTAAGTTACCAAAACAAAGTCAGTTTATCCAATCCAATGGGTAACTTAAGCAGCCATGCGATAATACCCTACAAAGATTAGGCAGCCACATTGTATAACTTGGCAAACTATGATACGCAACTGGTGGTTCATTGCCCTTGCTTAATTTGTTTTATCTTATATAGATAAAACATTACTTTCAAAAGTCAATTCAATAATTTTCTTTTTTCTTTTTTTTTTTGAGATTGCAGAAGTCAATACGATACTAAAGACAATTAACCTTGTCGTTGTTAATACATATCCAAAAGACAATTAACCTTGTCCTTGTTAATACATATCCAAAAGAAAGTAGATTTAAGTTATAACCTTATTGAGGATTAAATATGTATTAATAAGCCTTATAATTTAGGAAAAAATAATTTTCAAATCCAAAATTTTTAAGTCATGTTTGATTTGCTATGGAAATTAAAAATGAAAGTAGTTTCTAAGATAAGATTCTTATTAATAGATAGATTATATTTAATCATTTCTTTTTTAATAACCTACTAAAATATCTGATGAAATTAAGTTCATCGAGTACTTGCAAAACAAAGAGAAAAACTGTTAAAATGAGTGTCAAAGAGGTGTTTCTAGCAAGCTCACTCTGATAATTAAGTCAATCTCAAATTATGTTGAGAGTATTCTAGAGAGATTGTATTTATATGTATGAAGCGAGCATTATTTTCTTATAAGCTTCTCTTGCCTTTGAGTTTAAAATGACTTATTAGAATATAAATATTATGATGTTATATCATTAGTCCCCTCATAATAGTTGGAGGTCTTCTAAGACTCCTACTACAAATGATATTTTAGTAAATATGTATAAGGTCCAACATAAAATCACAAAAAACTTGAGAAATGTAGTTATCAGTTGGCATTTTAACTTGATATCTTGGAGAGAGTATAACAGTGAGTTAGCAATTCAACTTGATTCCTAAGAGAGAATATAGCTGTGAATTGGCATTTCAACTTGATTCTTAGAGTGAATTGGCATTTCAATATGATTCCTAAAAATCCAATAGTTAGCCATTAAAATAAGACATTGATAATATTTAAGTTGGCATTTTAGCATGATTCTTTAGCTCCTTATAAGTATTTTCTTCAAATTTTATTTTAGATAATTTGCTTTTAAATAGGGGTAAATAAAATCGAATCCAAATAAAAAAAAATTGAACTGATTGGTTCAGTTTGGTTTCGATTTTTTAAAGCATCGATTCAATTCAGTTTTAAATTTATCAAACTGAATTAAACTTCAGTTCGGTTGAGTTTTTGCCCAAAAAAATTTAGTTAAAACCGAACCGACCGATTTCAAAGTAAGAGTAAGCATAATCGAACTGAAATTAAAAAATTAAATTGACTAGTTCGATTTAAAATGTTTCAAACCTAATTAAATTTTGGTTCGGTTGAGTTTTTGTCCAAAAAAAATTCAGTTAAAACTAAACCGACCAAAGTTTATATATATATATATATATATATATATAATTAAAATATATTTATATTATATATATTTATTAAATAAACATATATCAGTAAACCAAACCAAACCGACGGAAGAATGAATATTTTTATTCGGATTAAGGTACAATTTGGTCTTTCAATTATCACGAGTGGAATAAATCAGGACAATTTAACTATTGAAAATCATATCAAAACAGTACATTGAGTGGGTAATCGTAGCGCGTGGATCAAAAGCATTATATGTACAATTTTTTATCTAAGTATATGAATCCATAAAAATAAAAATAGAAATAAAAAAAAAAATAAAAAACCCTCATCCCTCTCTCTCTATTGTCTTCTACCAACATTTGGTCAAAATCCCAAACCAAAACAAATTCTAATCAATCCCTAACCAACAAAATTGAAAACCCACTCCGTTTGATCAGATCATAATTGTATAACTTTTATTTTTATTTAAAAGTTATACAATTATTGGTATAACTTTTATTTATCATTTTATGTATAATATAAATTTATTGGTATGAATATTTTTTTAATATTTAATAAAATAAAATACTAATTTGCATATAAATTTATTTCGAGATTTGTTAAAAGTAAGAAAATGTATTAATTTTGTAAAAAAATACAATTACCTTAAGATAGAATTTTTAAGTTTTATTAATCGTTATCAAAAATATAAAATTTGCAGTGATATATAAATAAGTCATTTTAGTACATTTGATTTTTTACAACAATAAAACAAGTCATTATAATAAAATAATATTTATACAACCACATTATAAGTTTTTATATAAAAACTAAAAAAAAAATTCACAAAAACCGGTAAAAGTCATTTTAATAGATTAAATTTCTACAAAAATAAAATAAGTTGTTAAGATAAAATAATTTTTGCACAATAATATTATAAATTTTTGTATAAAATTAATAGAAATATATAAAATGTGCAACGATAATAACAAATCACTGTAATAAACAAAAAGTTAATTTTTTTTCATGAATTAATAAGTTGTTACGATTTATTGTTGCTAAAAAAAATGAGATTTCTTGTGATGGAACTCACTTTACATTAAAAAAAAAAAAAAAAAAAAATTAGAATGTAATTTCTATAAATTTAAATACATTCATATAAGTGGAAAATACAACTGGTGAGCATTGTAGGATTTTGCTTATTGTGAATTAATTATTTTTTTTTGCCATATTATTGCGAATTAATTAGAGCAATAAAAATAGTACATGCTTGGTTTATTTTGCGGAAAATAACTTATATTTGGAAAATATTTGTTGTCTAAGATGAACCAAGAAGGAGGGTTGAATTGGAGGGTAATTAAAAAAAAATTAATTGAACAAGAAAGAAAGAAAAAGAAAGAACACAATGATTTATAGTGGTTCGGATTATAACCAATACTATATCCACTCCCCAACTTCAATTGGGTATTTCACTATCAATGGAGTTTTACCAAGTTCACTCCCAACTTAATATTTAAGCTCACACCAAACTTTACAAGTGTTTTTCTAAGGCTCACACTCAAACCCTTCAAGTGTTTTCACTAGACTCACACTCAAATCTCACAAGTGTTTTCACTAGGCTCACACTTAAACCTCACAAGTGTTTTCACAAGGCTCACACTCAAACCTCACAAGTGTTTTCATAAGGCTCACACTCAAATCTTTACAATAGAGAATGATTTTTAAAGAATAAAACTAAACTCACTCTTGCAAATAGTTAGTACAAAAGATAGAAAAATGTAATTTAGGTTAAAATAAATTTGAGCACACAAAAATGTTATAGATGTATGAAAACTTCTCTTAACTTCACATTGAGTCTTTAGATATATATATATAGGTCTTCATTCCATACTCAAACAGCTATTTTAGTGCTCTAAAAATGGTACTAGATAAGTTCCAACGGATATATAACGGCTATATTCTAACGGCTAGTTCCAACGGCTATATAACGGCTACATAATAATTATATTAAAAAATTTAAAATCTTGAGTTATACAATTCCAAATAATGATCCCTTTTTTTTGTTGAAAACTTGGAGCAGTCTACTACAATTTTGTAGTTTTGACAAATTTCAAAATAATCAATATTAATACTCTAAAAAATCAGAACATTTTATTGCTCATCTAGTCATGACAGTTTGAACATGCTTCAGTATTTCGCCCAATGCTTCTTCTATACACCTAGGATTGATGCAAGAATTTTTGCGTATGAAACTAGACTTCTAGAGCTACAAATCTGGAGAAGTAAATATTCAAAATCCCTTTTTAAAATAACGCCACTAATTCTAATTGACATCATTTTCTGTTACTCAGTCTGACAGTTTGAGCATAATTCAATTAAAAATTCATAACTCCATTTTCCAAACTCCAAAAATTATACCAATTTTTGTTCCTGAAACTAGACTTATGTAGCTATCCATCCATATATAGGTTTCATTCATAAATTATCCCAATTATTACAGTTTATTCTTCAAACCTCAGTCAATAATTTTGTTTGCATGGAGATCATCCTTCTTCACATGAGTTTCTTTATTTCACGTACTCTTTTCATATTCATAATTCAATTTATTTACCTAATTGCATTAATAGCAATCAAAGATTACCTATTAACAACAATAACAATAAACAAACTTATTAGTAGTAATAATATTTTGCATCATCAAAATCACATATGAAACCTTAGGGTCAACAATATTTTTCAAGAAAAATATTTCTAAAAAATATTTTTCTAATAACTAATTTTCTGTTATTTGGTTATAATATTAAAAATTTCAATTTATAAGATTATAAACACATTTAAACTTATAATAATTTCGTAATTTTAAATTTTTATTATTATAAATTTAGTGGTCGTCGGCGGTCTACGGTGATTGCCGACGGCTAGCGTTAGTCATCAATGGTCGCCGGTAGTCAATATCAGTGATCGGCAAATTAATAAATTTATATTTACATATTTTTCTTTCATTATAATGAGTTTGTCAAAATCCGAAAAATAACTTTCTGTTTTAAAAAGAGCAAGTCATTTTTCTTAAAAAAAGACTTAGTTTTCCATTGATAAAAAATATATTTTTCATTGACTAATTTTTCAAAACATTTTAAACGTAAAAAAAAAAAAATACAAAATAATATTTTTCGCAAATCGAACATAACTTAAGTTAATGTCATAAAATCATTTAATGAGTATCAATTTCTATTTCTCACTCATTTCTATTTCCAATTATATATATTACCATTCCTTTTATTATTTAATAATACAATAATTTGATCACGTACTTTTCTTCATCAGTACCGAATTTGATAAGAAATAAAGAAAAAAGAAAGTTTGATTTTTATTCTTTATTTTCTCTATACCTTTGAACAAGGCTATATACTATTTATACAAATACAACAGCAACACGAAAGGAAATTACAACTCATCAACTACTAAATTATCTCAATCGCAATCTAATCTGTAGCCTAATATGTTGCAGTCAATAAGCTAAATTACAGCCTAAATTACAGCTAGAAACTTGACCTGGTTTTTCATAATTGTGGATCCCATGAGCGAAAATAGCTAAATTGTCCTAATTTATTCTACCCTTGATAGTTAAGGGACCAAATTTTTATACTTTAATTTTCAACTTCATTTCGAATTCATCTTCCATAAGAACCTGCAGTAAATGTACATGTTTAAATTGCAATGGTTTCCTGAAATTAAAACTTAATAAAACCATGTTTTATTAAAATAAGTTTTTTAATAAAAAATTAAAAAAGAAAAAACTCCTGGTTTTCTAAGAAATACTATTTCTACTGTTTAATTAGTTTAAAAAAAAAAAAAATAACTGTCGAATGATTGTTAACAAATAATATTTCTTGATACCCTCGCAGATAGTATTTATGGAGAACAAGAAGCTGAGTTCCACTCTCCTAGAAGACATTGATGAGAGGCTCTAAATGTGGAGAACAAATATAATTCGTTTATTTTTTTTTCTCAATTTATTTTTCCCCTAAAATTTATTTGCGAGAATAAAACGATGTAGAAGAAAAAAAATTATTTTCAATATTATAAAAAAAATTATTTTATATCATAAATAGTTAAATGAATAAAATGATGTAGAAGAAAAAAAAATATATTTTGAATATTATAAAATAAATTATTTTTATATAATAAATGAGTAAAATGATGTAGAAGAAAAAAATATTTTGAACATTATAAGATAAATTATTTTTATATAATAAATAGGTAAATAGGTGTGTAATGACTCGATTTTTTATTAATTTTAAAAATTCTTATTTTATAAGAGAATGTATTATTTAATTATATTTTATTTATTATATTTATATTTTAAGTAATATGTATATGATATTCGAAAGAATTATGCAAATTTTTATTTTAGACTTTTTATTATAATTTTAAAAATGTATGTATATATGTTTAAAAGTAATGAAAAATTATATATATAGATATTTCATGAAATAAAAATATTTTATAGAAATAATTGTGAAATTAATTATTTATGGTTTGATTTATTATAGTTTAATTATTTTAAGAATATAGAAAATATTGATTTTAATTTAAGTTATTTAAAGTTATTATTATTAGTATTAGTATTATAAAAAAAAAAAAAAAAAGAGAATTTGATATATGCTTTTTTAGCCCAACCAATCAGATGGTTGTTCTGCCCCTAAACCAGCCAATCATTCAGGGGAGAGACTTAGCACCGAACCTTAGCCTTCGACCACCACCGTGCAACACCCCCACCGCCACCATCACGTCCCTTATCCTTCGGTGAACACGAGGAGACATAGATTGGAGAAGAAGGATGACGGACGAAGGCTCACGCGCCACCTAAAGCTGCCTGGATACCCCTTCCACCGCCAGTGCTACTAGCCACGATTCCGACCGATTTTGATCACGATTTTGAGCGAG
>CATKHJ011217265.1:0-11643 GCA_949750685.1 Vernicia montana | reverse complement strand
AACCTACAAAAATACAAGGAAGTGTTTTAGGATCAAACTTATTTCTTTTAGTATCCAAGGTATAGGGATAACATCGTGAGCCAAAAACTCGCAAACAAGAATAATCTGGATTTCTATTATGAAGTTTGTGATAAGGAGTATCAAACTCAATAACTGAAGAAGGCAGTCTATTCATTAAAAAAACTGCAGTATGGAAGGCTTCCACCCAAAATTGTTTGGGAAGCCCGCTGTGAAATAGCATTGTCATGCCAAGTTCCCTTATGACCTGATGGCGACATTCAACAAACCCAGTTTGTTGTGGAGTACAAGGGCAAGAGAGTTGATGGATTATCCCTTTATGTTTGAAATGTGCAGCCAATGTTGCATTTACAAATTCGCCTCCTCCATCCGAATGAAATATTTTAATTTTCTTGTCAAATTGTCTGTGCACATAGTGCTCAAGGGTAATATAAGCAGAAGTAAAATCAGACTTGAGATGCAAATGGATAAACCAACAGTATTTGGAATAATCATCAACAATACAAGCATAATATTAAAAATTTTCAATAGATGAAATTGGTGTTGGGCCCCATAAATCACAATGGATTTTTTCAAATAATTGAGAACTAACACATTCAAATTGAGAAAAAGGAAATTTGCTCAATTTTCCTAGTTGACAACTCTCACATAGAGTAGTCCTTTTATTTAAACTAGTACTTTTAATCAACCTTTTAGACTTTAGATGACTAACAGTTGCCATATGTGGATTGCCAAGCCTTTGATGCCACATCTCCTCTGTGGTATTAGTGAATTTGTTTGAGAAATGAATTTCATGAGGAGGTGACAAAATGTACAAATCACCCTTGTGTTGTCCTGTCATCAGTATTATGCCTGTCTCTCACTCCGTAATACATAAATTTGCATTAGAGAATTCATAATTAAAAGGAAATTGGTCAGTAAGTTGACTAACTGATAGTAAATTATGAGCTAAAGATGGAACTAACAAAACATCACGCAACATCAACTTTTCTTTACCATTTTTTACTAGTGTATCACCAACAGCTTTTATGGAGATAACATGTCCATTACCAATGAGTACTGAATCAGTTCCGAGATATGTATGTAAATTGAACAAAAGTTTAGAATTACCTGTCATGTGATTTGAAGCACCCGTATCAATTGTCCATTCGGTGTCTTACACAGATGTATCAAGTGTGAGAGCAGCAAGAGCATGAGGAATTTCTTCAGTTTGAAATTGTCTATCTTTGTACCAACAGATGGGTGCAATATGTCCAAGTTTGTCACAAATATGACATTTTTCATTACGGTATTGTTCACGTTCTGTAGGTGTCATTCGACGAAAATGAGACCCAACAGTGTGGATAGGTCCAGTGCTAGAATTGCGGTTCTCATTTCGACCTCCAGAAATATTTGTATTTGTTGGTTGGAAGCCACGGCCTTGGGAGTTGAAATCATGACCAAAGGAATGACTATTATTTCCTTGCTGGCCAGAGGAACGATTATTATTACCTTGCTGATTTCTTTGTCGTTGACCATAGAATGCAAGATGTTGAGGTTCATGCCATTGAACACGTTGTTCATAGCCTCGGAGTAAAGAGACAAGTTCTAAGTAAACAAGCATAGGTGGTTTCAACATTGTGGTGGTGAAGGTCTCATAACGTGGACCTAGACTTGCGAGAAGAGAGTACACCTTCTTTCGATCTTGCACTGGACGACCAATTGCTGTAAGATTGTCACATAATTTTTTGAAGTGACGAAGATGCTCAGTTAAGGGAGTTGCAGCATCTTTCTTGAGACAAGTAAGCCATTGACACAGAGTGAATTCCCTCTCTTGGGAATCTTGGGCATGGGCTTTTTGAAGTCCTTCCCAAACTTGCTGGGCAGTTTCTAGACCAAAAGCTTCCTCTGTCAGGGTGCCAATAATCCACCCCCGAAGTAAGCGATATGATTTTCTCCATTTGAGGTAGTCTTCACTGAATTTGGGTTTGTCTGTATTTGAGGTTTATGGAGTATACATGGATGGAATATCCATGTCTCCATTGAGATGATCAAATAAATCTTGGCTTTCAGCTAGTGCAATGACTTGCTCACGCCATAGTGGGTAATTTTCTGGGTAGAGTTTGAGATTGACAAAATTGATGACATTGAGAGAGATTGTGGCCATTGTTATAGCGGAAGGAATATATATATATATATATATATATATATATATATATATATATATATATATGCTCTAATACCAAGAAGAAAACAATGGTTTAAGAGTTCTCAGCTCAATGTGAGCTTGAGAGAATATGAGCATTTGTATTATACATATATGCTCTAATACTAAGAAGAAAACAATGGTTTAAGAGTTCTCAGCTCAACGTGAGCTTGAGAGAATATGAGCATTTGTATTTATAAGATTTTTTTTTTTTTTTTTTGTATCATTACAAACTTCCTCTGTTTTTATCATTACCATAACAGAGTCTATTTTTCAGTATTACAAGCTGGTGATTTCCTTGAATCTAGTTGAACTGTCTTGGAATGTAAATCTCGGTTGGTTTGATTGGTGGCTTGACTTATTTGATTACCTTTTCATGAAATTGATTTGCTTACTTGTATATGGATGGAAATCCTTTTGTATACAAATTGGCTGGCTTTCCTTAGAACATGAATTACCAAATTCGTTGGGTTTGAGCTGTCCTTGAATCACACCTGTCACACTGCATGATTCCTTTTGAATATGTTGGTGTTGAGTTGTTGGCCTCACCTTATCTCTCCAAGTAACGTGGCCTTATCTCTCCAAATGATGTACCCACTGATAATTATTAGTGCAAAAAAAAAAAAAACCTCTCGCTACTTCTCATGTAAGCTTGTTTCTATTGGTAGTAAAAGTTTATATAAATCTTCTTTGGGATTAACAAGCTTTGCCTGGATATTTCTTGCCTCTCTTTTCAGGTATGTCTACTTGAATTATCCTTATTCGTTTTTTGAAATAAAATAATCCCTATTCTTTTTTTTTTTCTATTTTTGTTAAATTTTTAATATAAATTTAGGAGAACCAAACCTTTTCTTTTTCTATTTTTGTTAAATTTTTAATATAAATTTAGGAGAACCAACCTTTTTTTTTTGGTTAAATTTTTAATATAAATTTAGGAGAACAAATCTTAAAAGCTAGCTTATTAAGATTGGAGAGTTCATTTCTATATTAATCACTTAACATTTTTGTATTTATTAGATGTGGGATATTCTAACACTCCTTCCTCAAGTGACAACAGGGGTATTCAAAGTTGTCACTTGAAAGAATTATGTACTTTGAGTAAATCGGAACAACTGGCAAGATAATTAAGTACTTGAGTAAACCAAAACAACCGGCAAAGTATGTTAGGTACTTGAGTAAACTGGAACAATCGACAAGGTTTATTAGGTACTTTGGTAAACAGGACCATCCTGCTTTGATGTCATGTTAAATTTTTAATATAGATTTGGGAAAACCAACCTTAAAAGCTAGCTTATTAATGTTGGAGAATCCATTTATATATTAATCACTTAAAATTTTTGTATTTATTAGATTGGGATATTCTAACAATTTTTCTTGATACTCTAATTTAGGGTTGTAATTTTCAATTAACTTGCAGGGTTTGTGCCCAACAATTTACCTATTATGAAGGACTGTATTTGACCTCTTCAACTGCAGCAAGTTTAATGAGTAATCTGGTCCTACAATCACCTTTGTGATGGCAACCTCTAGTGGGTAAAAAATATATCTAAATTGTGTTATACTTATTACTGTGAGATCTCGCCCGAGCACCAGTCCGATCCGCTAAGGGAATCGAAATGTTCTTTGGGAGAAACTTCACAATTGGAACTCGCTATGAGTTTGAAAAATTGTATTTTGTATTTTGGCATTGTAAAGGGAGTCACCACTTTAATTTTATTTATTTTTATTGGAAAAAATTAAAGAAAAACCCAAATAAAATTGACTCCAAATTATTTAATTAATCCCACTGGAAAAGTACTAGCCCGTGAGTGATCAAGAATGCTTGGGGATCAGGTTTTGGTAATAACAGTAAATTTCTTTAGTCTGGCTGAAAGTGCAAAATAATTTTTATGTAAAGATGATTTTTATGCATGAACAGTAGTAAAAATGATGAATGACACAGTTATTAATAGTGTAAGAATTATGTGAATGACAATTATTAAAAAAATAAGCAGAAAGCAAAATAAGATAAGAGTATCTTTCCTCTAGCCTTTATGGGTACTAGGGAAAGCACATATTCCTCAATTAATTTAATAAAGGAAATTCATAAAGGACATATAAAGCAATAAAAGAAAGATAAAATAGAAATGGGAAAAATATTATTTAAAATATTTTAGAGTTGATGCCTTTAAAGGTTGACATGCCTGCGTATCCCATTGAATAGAAATCAAATCCTATGCAGTTTTTCCTTCTTGAGAAGGAGGCGTTTTGACAAAATAGTTTGATTTGGTTTATTAATTTAATTCAGATTTTAAATTAATAAATTTTAGATCTTTTCAATTTTAGACCTAAATAAAAGTGTAGCAAAAGGATGAATTCTAATTATGAATTTAGAATTACAAAATGAAAGAAAAAAGGAATTATACCTTTGTCTTTCTTAGCTTTCTCACGAACGGGGCAAGCTTAACTCCAGATCTGAACTCTACTTCGGATTAAGAACTTCAAAACTAACCTTTAAACAGCAAGGTTTTCCCTCTTTTTCTTTCCAAAACCTCCACCACCTCTCCCAATTGTGAAGGAGCGAAGGTCTATTTATAGAGGAAAGAGAGCTTGGAGGTGGCTGGTGGCACCGACGGCACGTGCGGCATACAGGCGATGCCGCGTGCCTACACGGCATGCCAACCATGCCTCTCGGTTGGGCGGCACGCTTCTGGTGCCGCCCAAGCTGCCTCTGGCCTAGTTCAGGTTTCTGTTTGGATCAATCTGGTTTGGCACTGTTTTGATCCGTTTTGGCCCGTTTCTGATTTGATTTGGGCCTGGTTTGATTCTATGGATTCTTAAGTGAAAACTGGTCATCTAGAGGTATAATTTTAAGGGTTCACAGCCACCCCCTCATTAGAATTGTCTTATCCAAAAGGCGATCCTGATGATAGTGAACTTGGGGAATAGGGATGGAAAATAAGGAACTAAAGTGATGTCTAAGTCGATGTTTAGACATATTTGGAAAATCTAGAATGAAAGTGATATTCTCTGTCTGTTTGGGAAAAATAAAAGTTATATTCCCGGTCTGTTTGGGTAAAAGATCCTAAGGCTATTTTAGGATAGGTCTGTTTTTAGAAGAGAAACCCATTTCAGATTTAAGGTATTGATCCTAAGGCTATCTTAGGATCGATTTGATTCTGAAGTTGAGATTGAATGGTTTGGGTAAAGGAAATGCCCCCCAGTATCTTTGGAAAGTAATGAAGATGGTCCCTATCTGAGTCTGGATTTCATCAGAATTGATCTGTCTGGTAAACAATTTTGAAGATCTTCAGTGGTTCTGTCTGATAGAATGATTGGATGGATTGGTCCTTTCTGGTAGGAAGAGGATGTCCTTTTTGGTAGGAGGATGTTTCTTTATAATAGGAAGAGGTGTTGGTCCTTTTTTGGTAGGAAGTGGTGATTGTCCTTTCTAATAGGAAGAGGTGATTGTCATTTTTTATAGGATGATGTTCCTTTCTGGTAGGAAAAGAGTAATTGTCCTTTTTTATAGGATGATGGATTAATGATCCGTCTTGTTTAAGGAGCTCTAATTAGTGACCTATTTAATATGAAATGCATATGACTATGCATAAACTATGAATTGGATAACTTGAACCTTTGAACGGTCAATTTGGTATGAAAGTGTTGATCTTTATAGATGAGGGTGCCCCCATTTTGGAATGATGAAGGATAGTGGCTCAGTTGTTATGCCCTAGGAGAAAGTCAATGCAAGGTCAAGTTTTGGCCTTAGAAGAGGTCATGCTTGGAAGGCTTGGTTAGGTTTTGCCTTTAAAAGAGGTTATTGCTCAAAAGGCTAGGTCGTGTTTTGGCTTTGAGATCATGCTTGGAAGACTTAGTCAGGTGTGGTCTGGAAAGTTATCTTGGAAGGATAGGTCAGATTTTGGCTTTGAGATCATGCTTGGAAGGCTTAGTCAGGTATGACCTTTTCAAAGGTGAAGATTGTGGATTGTCTATGTGTGACTTATCTGCTAAGAGTCTGCTTCTGGACATGACTTTTGAAAGTGTTTTGACCAGTTGACTTGCTACTTGATTTTTCTTGTTAAAAAGAGTTGGACTTTGACTAGTATGATTCGCTTGTGATGGGCTTTGACTGGTTCAGGCTTTTTTTAATCAGCTTGAGGATAATAGGCTTTGGGAGTTATGACTTGGCTTTGGCTTTGCCAAGGAGACTGGGCTTCAAGGATTATAAGTCATGAGAGACTTGGGATTTTGGCGGGCTTGGCCCTTACAAGATAAGATTTTACTGATGAGATTTGAGTTTTTGGTGGGCTTGGCCCTTTTAATTAGTGTTGGGGGAGGTTGTATGATTTTGCTATCGTAGCATGATTTATGGAGAAGATAAGCACGACTTATCATATTGACTAAGAATTGAAGAGACTCTTGGAATGACAGGACTCTTGGGAAGACACTGGATTGATTTGGATGATGACTCAGAAGACGTGCTCTTGGATGGATGGTAAGAGTTGTTTAGCTTTTTGAGCTAAAAGACTTGACAGACAATTTGAAAAATATACCCTTAATGAATGATAAAGGCTACCTAGTTGCTTAACCTAAGAAATGTGACGGATAATAGGAAGGATATACCCCTACTAAATGATAAGGGCAACGTGACAGATGACCAAAAGAAGATATGAAGGACATGCTTATGATGGATTGACAGAAAACGATTCAGAAGGCGTGCCCCTAATGAGGGATCAACCGAAAGATGATGACTTAGGAAGATATGCCTTTAATGTGGGATAAAGACATAAAGAACAGAATGATTGGATCATGATGATTTTTCTCTTCTTTTTAGCTTTAACTTCTGCCCGAGCCGCCCTCTCGGATTTTCAACTCGATGAGCTTTATCTAAATTTTTCCTAAGTCGCCCTTTCGAGTTTTCAACTTAGCGAGCTAATCAATGAATTTTGGCATTTAAAGATTATTTCACCATGATTAGGATTGATATTTTCCTTCATCTTAGGGCTCTGACCTTTGTCTAGACCATTCCATTGAATTCTTTAATCTAGAGAGAAACTTTGTGAGGACATTGGGTCCTTTTTTGAGATTGTTGCCTCTTGTTGAAGTGTCTGTTTTTGATTACCCAAAAGTGCAATGGGTAACTTTATTGGATTACCTTTAGCTTTGATTGCTTCAACTGAATAGATCACCACTTAGTGTTCTTTATTATTTTGATTATCCTTTGGTTGGGATCTGATGAAACGACTGCTAATGCTGGTACAAGAATACCTCAAATCTTGATTGTTCTAAATCATGGTGGATTTCATGGTGAAATGCAAATGCTTGCCAAAATTTATTGATTTGATTTGATTTTTTTTTTAAACTGGAAAGATGAGAATAAAGAAGTGTATGTAAATTTTTATTGCAAAAGGAGAATATAGTACAAAGACTCAAACTCATAAATGACAGACTCAGACTCAAACTTGGATTTTGAACATGGATTTTGAATATGGACTCAGACTCGAATTTGGATTTGGACTTTGACTCAATGTCAGACAGGTCAGATTAGCTGAGCTTGAACAACTCCATAACATACTACTTGGGCAGAGGTGAGGTGAGGTGGGATCTGTCTTCCATATTGGTGAAAATGCATGGATCATAGTGATGGATTCAGTTTTGAAATGAAGGTAGGATCGAGGCATATCGATCTTAGCCTTAAAGGTCATGAGGTTTAGATTCTTCATCACTATTCAGATTAGTGGTGGAGAATTCAGGTTGAAATGATCCGCTTCAGATGTAATCTTCAACTCTTGATGAAGGTGCCACCAAAACTTTGAAGGTGGACAGGTATTGGGTTAGTAGATGGGCTTGGTAAGCTGAGAGTAAGTTTTTGACAAGGATGTCCATCTGTTCTTATTCAGTTGGTCTATTTACCATTTGAGCAGCTTTAGCCCTCCACCTTGTAAGGAACGTGGAGAAGGACTCGTTCAGAAGCTATTTGGTGGTTTCCAAGTCATGCCTAGTGATATCCACTTTACTGTTGTAATGATATTGCTTGATAAAGGCTTGACAAATATCATCCCATGTCTTTTTTTGACTTTTGTCCAGTGAAAGGAACCATCTCATGGCAGCACCAGCTAATGATTGTTGGAACAGTTATGCAAGGAGCTCATTGTTAAGTCCCAAAGGCTGCATTGCCCCTACATACATCATCAGATGGGTCTTGGGGCAAGTAGTTCCATCAAATCTCTCAAGTTCAGGCATTTTAAATTTGGGTGAAAGTTTAACATCAGGGAACAAGGCTAAGTTGTCCATATCAATCAGGTTATTGATGTGCTTTAAGGATTTGATGGCTTTCTCCATTGTTTCAAATTTTTCCATAAGCAACTTGGTGTCTGAACGGGAGAGCACATCCCTACCTTGAAAAGGATTTAAGGGAGAGAAAGGGCTAGATTGGGTGAAGGTGTTTGGCACAGAGGTAGTGTGGGTATGGGCTTGGACTGGTTTAGGGTTAGCCAGATTCAGATTTAGGGTGGTCTGGTCCAGGGTCGGATTTGGGATGGTAGGGTTGAGGCTAGCTTGATTAACCATGGCCTACACTTCTTTGATGATGGATTGCCTCTGTTATTTGATTTGAGTTTGTTGAGCATTCAAAATTGCTTGAAAATTCTCCTCTTGTTTTTTAAGGAGACTGGTCATGAGTGTGGTCAAGACAACCATATCAGTTGGATCAGTCATTGGTACCTTTAAGCAAAAATTAAAAGAAACACAGTGAGTGGCGGATGAGGAATATGGAAAGATGATGAGAGTAAGAGTATACAGACTCTGGGGGAAAATGATCATTTATGGTGTTGTGGGCCAACTGTTTTTGGGCTTTGAGTATTATGGGCCAAAAGGTATTAGTTTTGGGGATTTATTTAGGTAAGATGGGCTAAGGTTTTGGGTTTAGGATTACATGTTGTGCCAAAAGTATTGGGCTTTGAGGATTTCCTTAGATAGGATGGGCCAATGCTTTGGCCTTAAGGGTTGCATATTGTGCCAAAGGTACTGGGCTTAAGATTTGTGGAGCGAAGGTGATTGGGTCGAGGTAAAAGTGTTTGAACCTACTTCGTTTCAAGGCTCCACTTAAAATGGATGCATGTTGTATAATGTGGATGCATGATGAAGATGCATATGTGTAAGGGTTTTGCTTTATGGAGCATACAACCTAAAGTCAGGTTCTAGGGTCATTACATGAAAAGGTAAGGGTGGCTTGAATTGGGTACCCGTCACACTAGAGCAACGATATACCTAACCACATGTGAGTCAAGGAGCCTCACGTGGATCCAGCGGTACGTGTATACTCGTTACACCTTTAAAAAGGATTTAAAGGATACGTCACGAGCTAGATGATTTCACTATCGAGTAATATACCCAATGAAGGTTACCCACTCGATGTTACTTTCTATCCATTCTTTTCCTAGGAAACTAAGGTTTTGGATAAGGAATCCAAATGTAGTGATGCATGAAAAGTTATTTTGAACTAAAGTCAAACCTTGTATTTTATCAAAAGTAATCCACTTTTATCTTTTATTTGAAAAAGATTTAATTATCCCAAGTGGAGTCGCCAACTGTAAGGCCTCGCCCGAGCACCAGTCCGATCTGCTAAGGGAATCGAAATGCTCTTCAGGAGAAAATCCACGATTGGAACCCGCTATGAGTTCAGAAAATTGGATTTTATATTTTGACATTGTAAAGAGAGTCACCACTTTAATTTATTTATTTTTATTGGGAAAAATTGAAGAAGAACCCAAATGAAATTGACTCCAAATTATTTAATTAATCCCACTGAAAAAGTATTAGCCTGTGAGTGACCAAAGAAAGTTTGGGGATCAGGTTTTGGTAATAACGGTAAATTTCTTTAGTTTGGCTGAAAGTGCAAATTAATTTTTATGTAAAGATGATTTTCATGCATGAACAGGAGTAAAAATGATGAATGACACAGTTATTAATAGTACAAGAATTATATGAATGATAGTTATTAAAGAAATAAACAGAAAGCAAAATAAGATAAGAGGATCTTTCCTCTAGCTCTTATGGGTACTAGGAAAAGCACATATTCTTCAATTAATTTAAAATATGAAATTCATAAAAGGCATATAAAACAATAAAAGAAAGATAAAATAGAAAGGGAAAAATATTATTTAAAATATTTTGGAGTTGATGCCTTTAAAGGTTGGCATGCTTGCGTATCCCATTGAATAAGAATCAAACTCCACGCAGTTCTCCCTTCTTGCGAAGGAGGGATTTTGACAAAATAGTTTGATTTGGTTTATTAATTTAATTCAGATTTTAAATTAATAAATTTTAAATTTTTTCATTTTTAGACCTAAATAAAGGCGTAGCAAGAAGATGAATTCTAATTATGAATTTAGAATTATAAAATGAAAGAAGAAATGAATTATACATTTGCTTTTCTTGGCTTTCTCACGAATGGGGCAAGCCTAACTCCGGATCTGAGCTCCACTTCGGATTAAGAACTTCAAAATTAAGCTTTAAATAACAAGGTTTTTCCTCTTTTTCTTTCCAAAACCTCCACCACCTCTCCCAATTGTGAAGGAGTAAAGGTCTATTTATAGAGGAAAGAGAACCTGGAGATGGCTGGCGGCACATGTGGCATGTCGGCTGGCACAGCGGCATGCAAGCGGTGCCGCATGCCTATGCGGCACGCCAACCATGCTGCTTGGTTGGGCGGCACGCTTCTGGTGCCGCCCAAGCTGCCTTTAACCTGGTTTAGGTTTCTGTCTAGATCGATCCGATTTGGCACTATTTTGGTCCGTTTCTAATTCGATTTGGACCCGGTTTGATTCTATGGATTCGTAATTGAAAATCGATCGTTTGGATGTGCAATTTTGAGGGTTCACAATTATACATATGAAATTCAGCTTCCACTTTTAATATACTTATTGTAAATAAAACTAGTAAAAATAAAGAAAATATTTCATTTCTCCTTAAAAAAAAAAAAAAAAAAAAAAACTCAAAATTTGGCAAAAAATTTCAATCAAATACATCTATTTTTTTTTTTTTAAATTATGTAGTACATACACTTAATTGTAATTGTTCAAACTAGTGGCAAAGCCATATTTTACAATTAAAGGGAGCAAAATATAAGTCTTGTGCCAAAAAGGAAAAAAAAAAAAAAAAAAACTAATGCAACATATACTAAGATAAATGAATTAACTAAATAGTTAAATACTCTAATAATTTAAAAAAAGACAATATGATGATTTTCTTTATAAATGAAAACAAAAAGTCCGTGTTTTTTTTTTTCCTTTTATTTAAAAGCTTTTTTATCAATTCAATTCTTTAGCAGAAATATAAGGATAAAAGGGTCAAATAAAAATTTTAAGGGGGCAATAAAGACTTTTTAATATATATATATATATATATATATATATATATATATATATATATATATATATATATATATATATATATAT
>CATKHJ011216862.1:0-27969 GCA_949750685.1 Vernicia montana | reverse complement strand
ATTCATACATTGATTGTTTGGATGTTATATATATAAATATGCATTATGAATATGAGATAAGCATTTTGACACATGTGTGTGAATGTTTATTTAATTATGTGATGCATAATTATTGTGGATGCTGGATGGTATTGGGATGACACAAGGAATCACTAGGAAAATGATTATGATATATGATGGATGAGCCAGGACTGGTGAATGACGGCTAGAGCTTGCTCATCGTTCGCTGCTGCCAGTCGGGTCGCTGCATGGCTTCGGCCAGGGACAGCTGGTACCCTATGTATTGGATTTTAAAAGTAATATAGATGGACACAGAGAGCCAAGGTGGGGGTCGGCTCCCCGTATTTGATGATAGTAAGATTCTTGTGGACTGATTTCTATCCATATGTGAGATTAAATGATTAATTGTTTATGTGACATTGCACTAACATTTTCAGCATTCGAATGGCACGTTATATTGATAACTATATAATTCATTGAGTTGAATACTCATTCATGTTCACCAATTTTTCCTAGGTTGCAGGTTGAGCTTGAGAAGTAATTTTTAGTCGAGTATTCCTGCCTTCCATCCTTCGGCAGAGGAATATATTTATTTATTTAGATATGTAATTAATTTTATATTGTGTTGTATTATTAAACTATAGAACTCCGTATTGTTATTTTGTTAAATGTCAAGTTTTGAGGAAATCAGTGATTCCTCTCTATAGTTGTGGTGATCTGTTGAGCATGAATCTGATGATGAGATTGTTGCTAATAATATTATTGAGATAAATGCCCTGAGAGGCATTGATGTGATTTAATGAGAAAGTTGATATGATTGAGTTGATAGCCCCGAGTGGCTTTGACGTGATGTTTTATCAGGTTTTGCTTAACAGGTGGCCCTATAGCCCTTGATTAGTGACAGTTATAGTTGTCATATTGCTATTTTGTCGTTTAGCAGTCAGTCAGGCTTACTACGGGTTTCGAAAGCCTTAAACTTTTCCGTTCCCTAGTGCCGGTCACGTGCCTTCGGGTTCGGAGCGTGACAAGGAATATCTTTTGGACTCTACTAATTGTATTCTTTTTGAAATGTTATAATTTAATAGAAGTATAGTACAAAATATTTTTTATAGTATAAATTAAACACCAAAAAACATCCTTAATAATAATACTGATCAAAGAACAATAAAGTGTTGACATATTAATGAAAAATGAATAAAATTATATTAAAAAAAAAGTTGTCAAGTAGCAAAGTTATACAATTCTATATGTATTAATAAAGGGAGTTACTATCATTTCTATCAATTTATGCAATAGCATTTACCATTCCATGTACATTTCTTATGCCGACTCGACACTTGCAATAACTTGGCAACATAAATTTTTTGGAGAGAGCAACATTATAAGTCAGGTGAGACCATAAATCTTTTCTTTATAGAAGAATATGATTGCTTTTGAAACTAGGAGCTGGATGATCCAATAGCAGTGGCAAGAATAACACCTGAGAATACAAAAAACTAACAGTACACAATCTTTTGGCATTTTAAGTGTCTTCGATATTGTTGCTTGTGATACTTTGAGACCATGAGTATTTTCTAACCATTCCACTAGATCTTTTTGCGTTCAATTGGAGTTTTATTCTTTCACTTTACACAACTTAACACGAATACTTTTTGTGAGATTAACTCGTTTATTGGCTTTAGGAAGCATGGTTAATTTACTAGAGGAAGAAGGAAAAGGTATCACTTGAAATTGGTTTGAGATTGTAGGTTACGTCTATTGTATAATGAATGGAATTTTCAATGAAAAAAAATTAAAGAGCGTAAAATAGACTTTTAGATGAAATTTATTTATTTTTAATTTATATAGATAAGTGTAAAAGTTTTTTTTAGATAAATGAAAGTTTTTTGACATGATTTTATCTCTTTATCCATTTTATATGTTTTAATAATTAATTATATATATATATATATATATATATATATATTTTCTTAGTACGGTACTTAAAAAAAAATTATAACTTATTACAATTTAGAGATTATTATTATTTATAACTGGCTCAAATTTAGACTAAAATTTTTATAATAATAATTTTTATTTTATATAAAGGTTCTATTTTATTATTATTATTATTATTATTATAAAAATATAAAAAATTATATTTTAATTAATAAACTGGTTCGAGTATTCAAAGGTGAAATTCGAATGATTACGGTTCGAAACCATTCTCCATTCGGATTAATACAAACATCCGGAACAGTTACAATCTCACCCCTATTCACCTTCACTCCAAATTTCTCTCTCTTTCTCGCAGAGTTGTTGTAGCGTAGGCAAAAGCCATTACAGCTCAGAGATACACATACCCTTTACTCATTTCACGTCCATCTCGTCTCCATTTCCCATCTCTCTCTTTCTTTTCTACTTTGAAACTCATTTTTCTGTACTAAAATGTACTGTTTCTAATACCCATTTGCCCATTTATTCAATGAAAAACTCAAAATGCAATGCAACTCTCTGTAGATCCAACTCTGCTTCGATACTTTGATTTTTAAGCAAAACAAGCAAATTCCATTATTTTTATCTCTTAAAGGAAAAAGGAAAAGCTTGAGCTTTTGAAAAAATGGGTGTTTTGAGTGAGTCTTGGTGCTTTTGTAAAGGAGTGGGCAAGTCGGAGAGAATGAAGGCTGCTCTTTTCTCCGGAAAGAGTCCTGCTATGGCTACAGTCTCGTGTTCCGGCAATGAAACATCCGGCACCGGTTTCCTGATCCACCGGAATCTTCTATTGACTGCTCATGTTAATATCCCCTCTGTGGCTGCTGCTGAGAGTGCGGAGATCCGGCTCCAAAATGGCGTCGCTGCTACTCTCGTTCCTCACAGGTTCTTTTATTTTTCTTTTTGACATTTGTATCTGATTGTATATTCTGTGTTTTTGTTTGTTTGATGGGAAAAAGTGGGAATTTTAATTAGTAGAAGTTAAATAGTTGTTGGAGATTGATTTTGAAATAGTGAAGTAGTAGTTTAAATTGAGTCAGTGGATTGTTAGTTTCTATTAAGTAAATGTGAGATGTGGATTTAATTGACTGATTAAGAGAGAGAAAGGGAAAAATTGTATTATTGGAAATGATTTCTGAATTGGGATTTGTATTAATGTGGTGGTTAGTCATGCTCTTATATGGAATCTATTCATTATTGTGCAAGTGCAACTTGTAAGCACTGGATTTTATACAATTATATGCTTGTGTATGAGAAGATACAACTTGGGTCGAAATTGTTTTGCATCATAGCCCTTTCCACTAATTAAGGAGCAATGGGCATCCTTTACTATTCTTTTTGTTGCATTTACCATATGTAATTATGTATGTGTCTCCATCATATCGAAGGAAGTGTAAAATAGTTTTTTGTTTATTTATAGGGCAACTAATTGCTTGCTACCCTTTGTTAAAAATTCTCCTGCCTAGATACTGAATTCTTGCGAGTCCCTACTTGCTAAAATGTGCATTTACAATATAACTTTCTTTGTTTCTGAGTTTGTTTTGACAATAGTAATATATGCAGTGCCATGGTACATCCTATTCAGCTATTATTTTCAAGGCAAAGAAACTTGCTTTATACCATTTCATTTTGAGATGCTGCTCTTGAATTATATTTTTGTTCGACTCCTTTCCAACCAAACAATACCTTCATGCATTTAATGATTAACCATTTTTTTTTTTGCTTGATACAAGAAACATTATAGTGGGACTTATGTTGGAAATCTATCTGTGTTTTCTAATGGGATACAACTCCGAAAATTAAGGATTTATTATTTTTAATTAAAGAACAAGGGGGTTAGATGTTGAGGATCAAATTGGAGTCAAGGTTTATGAACAAGACAATTGTGCTTTGTTTACAGGAAGCAAAGATTCTAGCTGCTGAATTTTTGGGCAGTCTGAAAAACCTTACTTTCTAAGGTTGTTATATTCCAATTTCATGGTTCTAAACTTCTGGCATTGAAAAGCTGTTATAGAAGGTTTTAGACTTATGGGATTATGGTTTAGGATGGGGGATAAGAAAAATAAGTACTTAATTTGATGTGAGGAAGTTGTATGTCACAGAGAACCAAGAAGAATAACTTCACCATCAGGAGGAATGAGAAACAACATAGTGAACATATGCACTAGGCACATGTACCTTGAAATGAAAACCACTATGACGGAGAATAGGAAGACAAGAAACTTCAAATTCAAGGAATCAAACTTAGAATTATGGTCTAGATTTAATATGGGCTTTATTTGACAAATTATAAAGTAATTTCAGCCTTTTTAGAGTTGTAATTATCAGGTATATTTATATAATGCAGCTCCTGGTCCATTACTTTAGGTATTAAGGGCAGTTTTGTAATTTTCAGCTTTGCTGGAAAATCTTTCCCTATTTCTTTAGGAGTTTTTATGTTTATTTTAATGTCTTATTTTGGAGTCTTTGTGGATTTAGGATAGTATTATTTCTTTTAGTTTATTTTAGGAGTCTAAATCCTTATTGGATGTCCTTTACTTAAAGGTTTAGGAGTTGTTTTAAGTCTATAAATACCTAGCATTGTAATGCTTTTAATTAAGCTTTGTTATTGAATAAAAAAACTGGCAATTATGCTGGGTGTGATGTCCAAGAAAGTTTAGGTGTGGAGCTTAAACTATTTTATCTTATTTTACTGTTCACATTACTGTTCATATTGCTTTAATTTATCCAATACAGCCCCACAATTCCCTATTATTGCTTAATTTCGCTTCCCAAATCCATCCTTTTACAAACTGTAGCCTCCCTTCTATAGTTTCTGCCCATCCTAGCCTCCATGTAAACCCAAATTTACCTCTTTATAACCAACCCGTCCTACGTCACACTACTCATAATTCCATTCCCAAAATGTCCCCATAAAAAACTTGGATTAGACTGATATTCATAGAAGATATTGGCAATTTGTCCTATAGGGTTGGTATTCGCGAAGAACAAAATTCATAAGCAAAACTAAAAGACTAGGACTCGAATGAACTAAAACTCTGGAATTAATTTAGTAAATTATTCCTATTTCAATTGTGTATAATATGTTTCTACAGTTGCTTGCAAATTTGTCCATAATTCATAGAAAAACCTTAAATGAAAAATCTCCTTAAGCTTACTTATGTCACAATCTAACAAATGATGTAAAGCTTAACCTCATTTAATATTGCACAAGGGACCTACACAAGAAGTGCCCTCAGTTGCCAAATTTGGAAAGTGGGTGATCTTAGTGATTGCTTTCTCTCATGGCTGCGTCAAATGCATAATGGTATGCCTGTTGAATGCATAATAAATAACTTTTTCAGGTAGATGCCATTTCATGACAACATTTATTGTTGGTTGACTTCACACAAATCTCTAATGACTATTTGAAACAAAGCAGATCCTCCATTAGAATCTTTGTCACCTTATATTACTAATGTAAGAGATTGAGAATTGTTACAACTCTGGACTATCTTCATTAAGGCAATGTGGCTTTTGCTTAGTCTTTGTGCAACTAGTAATTGTTGCTTAAAGAATTTGGGATCATCCTGACCCTTACTGACAACAACTAGAAGTACAAATTTCAATATGTATATTGACTTGTTTGTTACGGTCAGTTTTCATGAAATGTCTTAGATTTGAACTCCAAATTTAATTATTTCCTTTCTTGGGGAAATGCTTTCAGGAGTCATGGTTGCCATAACAGGTCTCTTTTAAGACCTTGTGCTGTCCAGAACCCTAGGAAATTGTTGTCTCTTCACATCTGCTTATGGATGGAGAGATTTGAATGTGAAATGTCCTCTTGAATGTGGCTGGGTGTTCTTGTTGATATTCTAACTTGATCAAAGAGTGTTGCCCTGTGTTCAGCTGGGCTTGCTCCGTTTTGCATAGGTGCTCTGCAGATTCTTGTGCCCTGATCTGCATTAGCCTTTTTGTTTGGTGCCTTGTAGTTTGACTTTGGTTAAGTGGTATCTTGCTGCTTCATAATTCTGTTCATTTATATTTGTTAACTAATGCTGCCACAATGCCTGTAGCGACATTGTAGTCATGGAAAGGAAATAGACTAACATTCCTTCCAAATAGCTTCATGGTTTAATCTGCAATGCATTTTCTCATCTGTTATTTAATTGCAGGTTTTTCATCACTAGTTCAGTTCTGGACCTTACAATAGTGGGCTTAGATGCCATGGACGGAGACTCCAATGCCCAAGGACAACAGCCTCACTACTTGAAGACTTGTTCTAAGCCAAACTTGGATCTAGGAAGTGTTGTTTACTTTTTGGGCTACACGGAGAAGGAAGATCTGACAGTTGGTGAGGGAAAGGTGGTAATAGCCACTGACAATCTCATAAAATTGTCAACTGATGGAATAATATGGAGCCCTGGATCTGCTGGATTTGATGCACAAGGCAATCTTGCTTTCATGATCTGTGATCCTATGAAATTAGCTACATCTCCCAATACCAAATCTTCCTCAACTTCATCCTCATCCTCAGCCTCAGCATCCTGGAAGAAGGATTCTCCTATGCAGTTTGGTATTCCCATTCCCATAATCTGTGATTGGTTAAACCAGCATTGGGAAGGCAATCTCGATGAACTTACCAAACCTAAATTACCAATCATTAGACTGATGTCCACAGGACAGAAGAGTGAGCATTCTTGTGCTTCCTTCACACTCCGGCAGGTTTTTAAGTCAACAGATGCAGATAATGATGGAACTCCTTCGTCATCGTATACAATCTCTAAACTTGGGGACCAACATGGACCAGGTTGTTCAGGTGTAGCAGACATTGCCAAAGAAGAAACCTTAGCTACTGATCCCCATACTGGCCATGTGCAGGGAATCTTGACTCCAGAAATTTATGAATCACGAAAGTTGACTGCAGCTCCCATTAGAAAAAAGGAAAATGTTCAAATTCAGCTTTTGGATATTAATTTCCCTCCAAGGGCCACCAATGCTACTGTTCAAGCACATCCAGGCAACCAGCTGCCCCCCAACTCTGATGAGAATTGTGTTAAGGAACTTCCTTCGCAGAGCCCATCAGGTGAAGATCAAATCAGGGACAGAGGAAGTGTTAGTCCCGAAGCAGATGCTGAGATTGCATCTACTGGTTCTGTAAACGGGGCCCAAAGTGAGGTCCAGTCTAGTTCCTCTCCAGTGGAGGTTTCAGAGATGTATAATGGATATAGCAGCGAGGGAGAGACTATGTACTCTGCAGAAACTGCTGAAAGCCGAAACTATCCCAGCCCTAGAGAGGGAAAGTTTCAGCATGTGGGAAGGAGCCAGAGTTGTGTGAGTCACAATAGATGGGGACATGCTGTCCATAGGAACCCAATGGCTCGTAGGGCAATGTTAGAACAGCAGAGAAGCTTCATCCATGGAAGGAAAATGCATTCGCAAGGGGCAACATCTCAAAGGAGTAATGACTACTTCAGTCCAACTGTGTCGTCGATAATGAAGAAGCGAAACAACTTAGAGCAGCCAACCAAACCCAAGCAAAGTGCTGTTCACTCTTCTCCAAGGTGGATGTTCTGATAATTCTAGATTAACGTGATACCAAAACAGATCAACAGAAATATAGTGTTTTTGTGTTGTTTGGATCATATCCATTCAATTGCATATAATTTAACTAATTTATTGTTACCATGCGGAGACCAATCTGAGATAAATAAGAAAATTCAACAAGGTTGTAGTTCTGATTAGGGATTCAAGTGTTTGATTGTGTACACGATTTTTTTTTATTCAATTAAATTCCTGGTTCAAGGTGCTTAAAGAAGATAATGAATGACTTTGGATGACAAATAGACTGGTTTGCAAATGTCTTGCATTCTTTCTACTCTTTTTCTTGTTGGTAAACTAAGGTTAATGACCTTATAACTGTTAATGTGCTACCATTATTATATGAAATGCATGATGAACACTAAAATGCATACTTTGGATGTTTTACACCTTGTATTTATGTTTCAACTTGTTGGTTTTTCTTTTGCCATGCAGTTATGCCCAACCTAAAGTGTATATACCTGAATTGTGAAGCATTTATCGAGCATCAATAGCCTTCTTAGTTATTGGATGCCCGAAAGTTTTCTCCATGGAGTACTTATTTTCAAGCAAAATTATTGGAGAAAGTAGAAATGGCCAAAAGCACAGCAATGCATATGAGCCTCCTCAGAGCTCAAAATGCAGGAAGTCTTGTGCATGGAGACACTCCTTCACTCTCTTCATCATTATTATTACATCGCCGAATAAAAGGAAAAGACAACTATCTTGACAATTGTTCAACCCTCAAAATGTAACTACATATTATCAAGCACAAGAAAATTATTCAAAGCAGCTACAGCAACCACAACACACTGCCTTATATCAACAGAACAGAAGAGTGAAAAAAAAAATTGATGCCATTCCACTAGCCTTAGGCTTTCAAAAGCCAAAGAACATCAATTTAAACAAATCTTGTCAATGGATTTCAAAATGATATCAATTGGACGCCCATTCAGGTCTTCCAGAACTTATATCAGCAAAGGGCATGGTAACAGCTGCATCTGAATTGAACCAACCAAACTTTTCAATTAGCTTTCTGATAAGTTCACCAGCTAAGTATGAAACTCCTGAAGCCATAAATCCTGCAACAACATAGTACAATACAGTCTTGATGTAGTTCTTGGGTGGATTTCTGACATAAGCCTTACCAATGGCAAGTATAGTAATGCATAAAAAAGAAGCTGCTGCAACTGCTGCTAGTTTATAATCTTTATCGTCACTCTCCCGGAATGAAAATCCATAAACTAGAGGAGGTACTAATCCAAAAACAAGGAATGATAATATGGAAACTGTGGCATGGAGAATGAAGTTCTCTCTCTTTCCGAGTAGTTCTTGGTAACGATCTATTAGTTCATTTGTCTGATCAGAGGTCTCTCCAGATTGTTCATTTTTAAGTTCCCTAAGCTGCAAATTTACAAGTTAGTTAAAAATGCAAGAACCTTGGTTTGGTTCAATTATGTATTGAACAAAGGAAAAAATTTCTCACATTGTGTCCAATCATGAAAAGTCCACCAACAAGGTTTGCCAATGCCAAAGCTATAATGTTCACTGCAATTCAAAAATAGTTGATTAAACTGTGCAAGATTAACAAAGTACAACTCTATATTCCGATAAGAAAGAAGAGAGTAAAATTTGCAATTGTTTTTGACTAAGTTTGATAGAAATAGAAAAGAGATGTAATGAGAAATATATATTCTAGGACATTTCTAGAGCAATGTAGTTTTGAACTTACATGTGGTAGCATCGGCACTTGCAGCAGATGTCACAATACTTAGGCTTGCAATTGATTCTGTTAATCCACCATATACAATGCTTTTTATAATTTCCCGCTTTTTATCATTTATTGGTTCAGAAGGTAAATTCTGTCTACCTTCATCAACATTCACAATGATTGATGCAATCGGAGTTTCAACTGCAGCTGATTCAACATGCAGCACATTAGATAATCTTCTAAAATATGGTGCATTTAAGATGTAAACTATGGGATTAATGTAATCAAGAAACGCATAATTTTCTAAGAATAACTGGAAAATAAAGAAGCATAACAGAAAAATCGCACGATTAATGAAAGTTTACTGCCACATTGTTTTCAATTTTCATACCTGTGTCACTCTTTCCAGTTTTGACATTAGCTTGAATTTTAAGTCCTTCATCAGGTTCAGGTTCAGTCTTCTGCGAATATTTGTCATCTGCATAATCAACATGCATAAGTACTTGTGCTAATCAAAAAAATAAAATGATAGTATTGCTTAATTAGTTAATATTAGTAAGAACAAGAAATTTTTGGATGACCATGACAATCATTGTGAGAATGATAATGAAAATTACAGCAACATCTAAAATAACAAGAACACTAACCACAACTACTCTTTAAAAAATGATTCTGATATATGCAACAAAACAATATATATATAAACAAATTCAATATACCTATATTTTCATCTCCTATTGCATGATCAATTGAACTTAATCCTCTACCAATTTCAACATCTTTCTCTGCAGAATCTGGTTTTGGGTAAGCCACATTATCTTTGCCAGTTTCCTGGGGTTTGGCAGTTCCAAGATCCAGGCTTCCTCCAACAGTCTCAGTAGGTGGCGGAACAATTTTTGTTGGTGGAGCAAGAATACTTCCATCATCTGGTCGAGGTTTAGTTTTATCATGTATTGTTCCCAGCAATGGATCTCTTTCCATTAATGGATCTTGGACAAGATTAGGTTCTGCTGCATCAGAACATTAAGTGAGACACAAGCATTGATAATGAAAGCATGAGCTCTGAATATATCAGCATTGCTTAATTGAAATCATTGGAACAAGAAGAGAAAATAAAGTGTAAATATTTTCATTCTATTTTAACTGTTATTAAGAAAAATATTATGTTGAAAATATTGATTAGAAGCTATTGAAAATTGTTTTTAAGATGATTTTGACATGTATTTATAAAAATTTTAAAACAGCTAAACAACAATTTCAAACTGTTTTTTCCAACAGCATCTAAAAAGTGATAATTTTTTGGAGAAGCAGGTTTTAACCTCAATCACAAGCAGACCTTTTTATGTAATGAAAAACTTAGACTTGTGCATTGCATTTGCATAATTTAACAAGGACTGAACAATGTGGACCTTTTGAAATAAATATTGTGATCAGTTGCTTCCCACAACATGGGGCCTAAAAGAAACTACAGTAGAATCAATTATCATCTGTTAGATAAAGGGGAATGCAAGCATAGCCAATCATTCAAATATTTTTCTTACTGCTTTGTTATCTGGCATTGTCCATCACTACCTAACTCAATGATTGAAAATCAAATCTAAATTTTTCCAGGAAAAGATGCCGGATTTCGTAAGAATGACTCATAGGGGTATGCTTCAAGCTTTTGTACTTTTTTTTTTCCTTCAACTGTCTACCTTTACAAACAATATAATCTTCGGGCGAAATAGGCTCCTAACAGCTAAACCAAACACTCTCTTAATAATAGAAGTTATAATAACATTTGTAGTCTATAGATGTACCCTTCACATTTACCTATAATATTCTAGAATTAAATTTCTTATGAATGGCATCTTTATTATTACATGATTATCCAAATTATTTAGTCAATTATTTAAAAGATTGCATAAGAAACATCATCTTGCTCATTCCTCCTTTGTTCCTGTTTGGGTATAAAATTACTGAAAAACTTTCCTGTTGAGTAAAACAGAAAAGTTAGGTTTAAATATCAGAATGACCAGTACATATGTTTCGATAATGTATGATGCTAAATTGCTAAAGCAGCTAAATGCCAAGAAATGATCAAATTTCGAAAGGCTATTATATAATTTCAATTACCCCTCTAAACCATAGAATATCTAAACATTTGAAACATAGCATACTAAAACAAGAATTGATGGATCTTAAAATTTTCAAGAATTCAGTCATTTCATAATTTTGACAATGGATTACTTCTAATTGTGACCAATAAGTCATGATTGGGTTTTGCAAAAACAAAAAAGTAAACCCTTTTTGATCTTACAATGCCTATAATGGGAACGCCCTTAATTATGAGAATGAATGAAAAATTAGAAACATACAAAGGGAAAAATTAAGAATCTATGCAACAATAGTACCTGCACGAAAGAGAAAACTGAAGCAAGATGAGCACCTGAAAGTATCAATAGGCTCTGGAATTAGTGCAGAATCAGTGTCCCATTCACGAACAAGAACCTTTTTTATGCAAGAATTACAATTAGGACAGACGAATTCATGTGCAATTGGCTTCTTAAACACTTGATCAAGATATAATTCTGTTTCATCTTGTCTAATTTCTCTTGTAACATCAATTGTTGTTCCATGTGAAATCTGTTGCTCCAATGAAATAATGGAAGATTGTAATAAGCTTGCAGTCTTAGAAATACTAATGTCAACATTATTTGCATCATCTTTAGAGCCAGAGAGTCCATCAATTGGTTCACCTGAAACTATGCAAAATTAATAATGATGGAATGAGATTTATATAAAACAAGAAATAAAGATGATTTTTTTAATTTTTTTAATTTTTTTTTTTGTTAACAATCCTACTTTTATTATGGTTAGTAGTCCAATAATTGAATTGAATTTTTTGTTTTTGGATTACTTAGATATCGTTTGAAAGTTATCTTTAATGAAGAATAAATATGTCAATTTAAATTGATATCAACTCAAAAAGTCTCATTTATCTAGGGAAAAAAAGTGGAGATTCTTACTTTTCAGAAACTTTATTCAATTATCTCTACTAAATTGAACTCTGATTAAGTTTAAAGTCGTAATCTCTTAATTTTAAATACCATTTTAGTATCATTAGTCAAATGTAATCGGTCAAAGATTTTAACATTTACACCATTACTCCTTTTAAAATTTTCAATGTATATATCATGATAATTATAGAAAAACCTTGCTTAATAATTTCTTTAAATTCCACGTGTGGTTATTATGTTATTTTTCTAAGGGGTACAAAAGGAGAATGAGTATTAGAGTGATTAGATATTGAAAGTGAATAAATTATTTATACACTGTAATATAAAAAATAATGTGCTACACATGTTCTTAAAAAATTATAATTGACTTAATCGTGCTAAACATGTTATTAAAAAAAAAAATTATATTTGACTATACTGGAATTGTACATTCGGATCCTTTAATGAATAACAAACAGTTTCTTCATGATTCACGAAGAAACTGTAGCAGCCTCAAATTAAGGTAAACGGTTTAGAATTCAGAAGCAAGATCGAAACAAAATCCAGAAATTATGACCTCAATTAATGAAGTAAGAAGAATCCAAATGCTATTTAAATTTTAACTTGATTCGTAAATTAGAATTTTTTTTTTTTGTAAAAAAAAAAAAAATCATTACACCCTGAATTTTTTTTTTATTTTTTTATCATCACCCTGAATTTTTACTAGAATCTATTATTTTATACTTAATATATTTTTTAATACACACAAATTTAATAATTTTACATTATTTTAGTTCGATATTTATGTTCAAAATTAATGGAATTGTTAAATTTTTAATATAGATTTGGAAGAACTAATCTCAAAAGTTAATTAGCTTTTAAGATTGATTCTCCCAATTTTATATTAAAAATTTAACATGGTATCAGAGCAGGATAATTCTATTTAGCCAAGTACCTCAAGTATCTAATTTATATTATCGATTGTTCCGGTTTATCCAAGTACTTAATATATCTTATCAGTTGTTCCGGTTTATTCAAGTACTTAATATATCTTATCGGTTGTTCTGATTTACTCAAGTACCTAATATATCTTGTCGGTTGTTTCGGTTTACCCAAAGTATCTAATTACCTTGCCGGTTGGTACGATTCTAATTGTTTCAAATGATAACTTTTAATACTCCGTTGTCGCTTGAAGGGAGAGTATTAAAATATCTCACATCTAATAAATATAAAAATATTAAGTGATTAATATAGAAATGGACTCCCCAACCTTAACAAGCTAACTTTTAAGGTTGGTTCTCCTAAATCTATATTGACATGGAGGCCTTTGCATATGAATTTATGATCCGATTGGACAGACAGCGGGCCAAGCAGAAGAAAGAGTGGCCTGGGGCAGCTGGGAATTTGGGTCCTGCGGGTATTTGAGAATTTGGCAATGATCGACATCGTTTTTCGGCCAAATTCTCTCATTTAGACCCCTAAACGGACAGTTTTTCTATTTATGGAAACTTTTTGATTTGATTGTAACTTTTGGTAGGAATCATGGATTTAGGCGTCGTCTGTGGCGCTTTCCTTATTTTAATCATTATTTTATTATGATGTAATATTGCGAATCTGCCATTTATGGCAGTTATCATGTTTGTTCTCGTGTTTAGGGTTTCGGGACCCCTACTTTGCCTGTTTTAGGGTATCAAATAATTTCAGAAAATATTTAAACCCTAAATTGGCTCTACCTCTTTGCTTACGCTGCGTCATATATTAAAAATTTAATAAGAACAAACAAGACAATTGGCTTTCAAGAAATTAATACCTAGTCCGCAATTTTGATAATATTTTTTATTTAATTTATATTTTCTTAAAAATATAGGTGAACTATTATTATTAATGTTTTTATTAAATTTAAATATTATCTTTTTGATAATTTTAAATATTATTATAAAAAATATATGTTAGTCAAGTTTATTATATATGGGTAAGCTGAAAAATAAAAATAAAAAATATTATATGTAGTATTTATATAATTTTCAATTGAGATTTAAAAAAATATAGTAAATATAAGAAAAATTTTATAAACAATTTTTTAACTCAACTTTCATTCGATATATATAGATTAGGGTTTGTTATATGGTAATTAAAAATATTTATATAATTGGTTAGGAAAAATAAATAGTGTTGATAGAAAAATTTTCTTTATACAAAAGAAAGAGGGGAGGACTTGGGAGTAAGAGTACTAATTAAGACTTTGTTTATTTTGCGAAAAATAATTTATTTTTGAAAAATATTTTCCAATGAAAATATTTTCTAAAAAAATATTTTTAAAAAAACTAATTTTTTGTTGTTTGGTTACAATATTGAAAATTAATTAAAAATTTTAATTTATAAGATTATAAACATATTTAAACTTATAAAAATTTTATATTTTTAAAATTTTATTATTAAATATGAAAAAAAAAAACACATAAAATTAGTAAATTTGGTATCATTAGTGACCGGTGGTGATTTTTTAAGACAAGGTATAGTACTAAAAAATTCGATCATATTAATCTCTCCGTATTTAAAATTTTCAATATATCAAATATATAGTAAAAAAAATGTAAATACAAATATCACTGAGCAAATAACAAAAGTCATAAAACATTTCTCAAAAGTAAAAAAACAAAAGTCATAAAACTATATATATATAAATGAGGGACAAAAACAGATAGTCCCAAATTGGACCCCAGGAAAAAATAAGGCCCAACCAACAGGCTACTCAATATAAGCCCAAGTCTAAGACGAGCTCATCATATCGAGCTGGCCCTCAACACCTTCAGCATCAAGGCACCGAGCTTGCTTTTGGGAAGCCTGCTTCACAAGTTTCTATACTATAGTTCACATCATTACTTAAGTGCGTAGACCTATAACTATTAGAAGGAGCATGGTCATAGGTGGCTCATCCCTTTTCAGTCCTTATCTTTCTACTCATGAGACTTTATCAACCTCCTACATGACTGCAAATATGTGATATCCCAGCCTAGGACTGGGCAAGGATTGAGGGGTAATTGTATCCATGTTAGGTACAAACCACCTCGTCATATGGATTTTCATCGGACTCAACCACCATCTTCAGTCATAACAAATGCACACATCATAGAAAGGTAGATTGAACTTCGTACTCTCTCACCTCTTTTTTCTCACTAAAAAAAAATTTAGGCCATAGAGAGTGGAAATCTCCGGCTAACATTCTATCTCAAAATTGACTTAGAAATTAGAGAAACCCCTTTTAACCATGTTTATTCATTTTGCAAGCCCATTATCTTTGATTTGAGACCGATCAATATATATATTGCATAAAGGTAGTATCATGAGCTAATTTTCGAGTACCGTACAGAGCTCACTCTCCCTGATCTAGTCAAAGGCAGAACATCCACGCCGAAACTAGAGGATTCATAAATTAAAAAAAAAAATTATTTATAATTTAAAAGTTTTTACACAAATATTCAAAAAAATAAAATATTCTTATATATATCTTTCTTTTTTTTTTCAAAAATATAACTTACTAAATTTTTTATTTAAAAAATGCTCCACTTTTAAAAATATATCATAAGTATATCAAAAGTATATTATAAGTATATATAAAAAAAATAAAAAAAAAATGGTCATTTTTTAAAGGGTATTTTTTTAAAAAAAAATTATATTTAGTGTGATTCTCTCTATAATTTAGTCTCAAAAATCAAATACAAATCAATAAAAAAAGGACAAACTCTCATACTAAACCAAATATTGTTTAATTAGCTATATACATATAAAATTAATAACTTTATTTATATGTGCATACCTCCATTGTTGTCAAAGAAAATTCCACTTTCCAGCTTTCCAGTAATCTCTTGATTGGATTTGGAAGCTTCAACTCCTTCAGTGAGTGTTGTAGTGGTGATTGATTGGCTGTGTTGGCGAGGCGGTCTCCCTAGCAATCCCACCTCCGCCACCTCCTCTTCATTCCATACTTCCATTTCTCTTCTTTTCTTCTGCAACAAAATCTCTCTTCGCCTTACATGGTATTTATAATATAAACATTATTAGTCAAGTCAATGAAAAAAAAAATTTTTTTTTGAGAGCTTTAATTAGCCCAACAACCCTCTTGCCACTTTTCTAAAATAAAATTAAATGCACGTCCTGAATCATAGTACTGTATATATTGTTCAGAGTATATATGCTATTGAATGCTTTGTCATAATCATCTATGGGAACACGACTTGGCAAAATCATTTTTTTAAACGGCAAAAAAATTCTACATTCTCACTCATAGATAAGTTTGATAATTTTTAATTTTTAAAATAATTAAATCCAACTATTTTGTATCATTTGTATATGCAAAAAATAATAATAAAAAAGATTATTCAAAAAAAAATTCTATATTTTTTTTTTCTAAATTTTGAAATGCCCATTTGAGTGTTCAAAAAGTTTTTTTTTTTTTTAAAAATAATGTTATAGATTTTATTAAAACAACATTATTTGTATGTGTTAAAAATGCGTGAGCTATTAGTCCAATAATAGAATATCTATTCATAGTACAGTTAGTAAAGGATTTGAGTATACCAAAAAAAATCTAAATTATTTTCCAACAATGGACCACCAAATAATAATAATAATAAATTAATTTCTTGACTCATTGAAAAATAAATAATAATAATAATAATAGTTTGACTCACAGTATTAGAAAATGAAAAACTTAGATAGTTTCGAGGAGTCATCGCTACAATGTTGACGCTCCTCACATTGTAGCAAAATCGTGTCTGGTGACCCTAAATTATTTTGGATGTAATTTTTTTTTATGCATATTATGTATATAACTTATTACATTTATGTAATTTTTTAAATATATTTTTTGTAATTTTACGTGTATTTTATGTAATCATATATACTTTATATAATCATAATTTAGTTTGATTCAAATAATTCATGATATAATTAAGTTATATTTGACTGTAATATTTTTAGTACATAATGTGAATATAAGTAATTTATATGCAATTTATATAATTTTTTTATTTATTTTTTGTAATTATTTATATAATTATAATTTAGAGACATCAAACATGACTTTGCTATAGTATATGGAACAATAACACTGTTGCTATCGCTCTTCGCAGTCCCTAGCACCATACATTAAAAAAAAACAATAACCAATAGCCAAATAATCTTTAAAAAAACTCAATGAAAGGAAGGAGAAACATTAAGAAAGTAAATTAATTCAACCTTCTGTTATTGAACCTATATACAAAAATATAATTTATTAGCTAGGTAATTAAACACTTACTAGCTGCTTCTATTATTATTATTATTATTATTTTTGGATTCATTGGAAGTCGAATAGGCTGAAATAATATTATAAACTATATAATAAGAGATAACTTTTCCCTTTAACATCTCTCATCAAATTGGTGACAACTTTTTATTGTTTAGGAGACTCGAACTTAAAACCTCTCACTTTCCGCACTCTTAAAGGTAGTGGTGAGCAAAATCGAACCGAAATCGAAAAATTAAACAGATTGGTTCGGTTTAATTTGATTTTTTGAGTATTCTGGTTCGATTCGGTTTTTTAAATTGTAAATCAAATTAGATTTCGGTTCGATTTTTACCAAAAAAAATTTAATTTGAATCAAACCGATCAAAATTTTAATATATATATATAGTTTATTAAAAGAAAAAGAAAAAAAGTCAAACCGAACCGAACTTTTTCGGTTTGGTTTTATATAAATTTTGATTTCGGTCCAAGTAAAATATAAGTTTGGTTTTTTTTTATTTGGTTCGATTTTGAATCGAACCGATCATTTAAATATCCAGAAATAAAAAAATCAATCAAACCGCACCTAATTGACTTGGCTGACACTTAATTCTCCAAATTCAAGATATGACAGCCATTTATAGGAGAATTATTCAGTGCATTAATACACTACAAATATGCATCCAAGCTACACTCACAAATTCATCCTGAATAATTATGAGAGATGTATTAAATAATTTTCCTAATTTACAATACCTTATCTCCTTTCACTAATAGTACTCGTCGTGGTTGGTGTAGTAGTGGGAGGCATGTACTAGTCTCCTTGTAGATTCATGGAGTTAGTGAGCTCCACTGCAAAAGCAAACATGTTTGTTACAGTTACAGTCAGCTGTGAACGGTCAATAATAAGTAGTCGACAGTAAACAGCTAGCGGCGAATGTATTATTTATGGAGGAGTTTATATTATAATTCTGGAATGTGGCTTGTGTATATGTGTTTAAATAGGAATAGAAATGGAGTTGTGCAGATGGGTAATGTAATCTGCAATATAAAACTGGTAATAAGGCCTTGTGAGAGAAAGCATTATAATTACTTGGTGGTAGCTCTATGGGTTTTGTGGCCACAAGATTTTGCTCTGTTTTCAAAGAGATGGATGAGATGCAGAGATGCAGCTTTATTCTTTGTCACACGTAAAATATGGCCAATTTTATGTCTGCATTTATGATACAGGTTAAAAGGGTTATCCACGTATGACTCAACCTATAAGTACTTAAGAATATAAGATTCCAACAAATGACTTTTAGGTTAAGTCTTGCTTATACTTAAGTATAAATGGAGTATATACTAATTCAATGAAATAAGAATATATAAAATAAAAAAAAATATCGGTGTTTTTTTATTAAATAAAAAATAAACAAAATAGTCATATTAGTTAAAATATCTTATACTCATTAATTTGGTGTATGAGATAAATCTATACACTTAGTGTAGATAATAATTTTTTTGAATTTTAACTTGTAGGATTTTTGATAGTCTCATTTAGAAACTACGAGTTGAAATTTTAATCAAAATTTAATTATTAATAAAAAAAAATATAAAATTCAAAACTTAGATTTGAAATTGTCACTAAAAATTAATCATTACCTAAGTAATGTTATAACTTGTGAGTAGTTTGAATTATCATGCAATGAGTTGAGTTTTTGAGAATTGGAAAACAGTGATTTGAATCTGAATCTTAAATAAATCACATGTAATGGGTGTGGAAATAATAATTAATTATTCACTAACGGATTTACTTGCATCATAAAAATTCTTAATAAAATATATATATATATATTTTAAGTAAAATTTTACATACATTTAGTATATACACTAATCCAATAAGATAAGAATATATTGAAAAAAAAGAACATTACTCATATGATATAGACTCACTTTAACTATTAATCGAATTCACTAATGTACATATCAATAAAAAAAATTAAAGAAATAAGTGTTGCATGAGAAAAAAAAAGTTTACTTCTCGTTGCCTCATGTAGACCCTATTTTGTAACTTTTCTGAATTCACCATTGTAATTACCTATAGCATAGGGTTTATTTGTCTTGTTGATTATATCAACCTTACTTTATAAATTTTCTGAATTCATATATCATATATCACGTTATTATTTATTAGTTCATAATCTAATATGGTGGACAAGATTTACCTAAGAATTTTTCTCATTTAATAATTATGTTATATTTTCTTGTTGGATATTGATGTGTATCAATTAAAAAAAGAAAAAAGAAAAAACTGTTATAAATCGGCTTATTAGCACAACAGATTAAAGGTAATAACAAAGAATATAAAGTAATAAAGTACAAAGTAGGAAAAAAGATATGAAAATATGTAGAGAGAAAATGGACTTCAAACTCTTATTATTAGATTAACCTTAATTTTCCTTATATAGAGGAATAGTTAGGGTTTTGGTGTATACAACATTATACTATAATCTCTCTAAAATATATACTAAAAAATGTTTAAGTAATATCCACATATAATAATTTATTTATAATACTCCCTTTTGGATATTACTTGCACCATGAATATACCTCGTTAAAAACCTTGCTAGAAAACCCAGTGGGAAAAAACATAGCTAAGGAAAAGAATACAATTCATGTGCTTTTCTATCATTGCACATATTACCTCATTAAAACTTTTGATTAAGAAAATCCCGTGGGACAAAACCTTGACAAAGGAAAAAGAGTACAATCTTATACTGATTCACTCCCCCTTGATGAGGACAACATTTTAACAAGGTGCATACCAATCGATGAAACAATGCCGTTCAAATATCACATTAGGTAAAAACTTAGTAAATAAGTATACTAGGTTATCACTCGAGAGAATTTGGTGAATATCTCTTCTACAGCTCATGCATATAAAGAATATCGGTAAAATATATATGTTTAGTTCGATCGCTCTTGATATATCCACCTTTAATTTGTGCAATACAGATTGCATTATTCTCAAACAACATAATGGGAGCATCTTTATTGAGGTACTTCAGGACTATAAAAATCTTTATAAAATTGTAGTATCATCATAAGTAAACATATACTTAGTTTGAAATCTATTTTTATATAGATCAGACAAATAACCAACATCCGTATGTAGACCAATGTCAAATATGAATTATATGAAAATATAACCAAATTAATAGTGTTTCGAAGATAACACAATAAGTTTTTTATACTACTCTCATGTCTCTTGGTAAGTGAGGAGCTATACCTAGTTAAGAATTTTTTTCTTGCAAATGCAATATCAGACCTGATGCAATTTGCAAGATATATGAATATTCTTATAGCACTCAAATATGGTATTTCATGACCAAATAACTCTTTGTTATCTTCTTAGGTCTAAAAAGGGTCTTTATTCACTTCCAGTGAGCGAACACCATTAATGTGCTTAAGGGAAAAGATTTATCTATGCAAATTTGCTTAAGTACCTTTTCCACATAAATATGCTAGTATATTATAACTCATTTGGGGATAAATAATCGATTTGCAGGCCGATACAAAATTTTATTTCTCCTAAATTCATCTCGAACGCACTTTTCAATAGTTTGTTAGGAGTCCCATTTAGATCATCAACATATATTGCAACAATAATAGAATCACTATGTGGTCTTTTATGAATACATATGATCATAGTGTATTATTCATATATCCTTCTTTCAATAAGGATTTAATCAAATGATTATACCATATATATTCATATTGCTTTAATCCATACATGGATTTCTGCAATTCGATGTAATTTATGTCACATGTTTAATGTGCATTCATTTCTGTTATCTTTAATTCTTATAGGACTCTTTTTATAAATATCATTTTCACAAGGCGCATATCAAGTCTTTTTTTAACTGCTATATTATTCAAGTAATGAAATATGATCATATTTATAACAGGATAATAAGTTTTCTCATAGTCAATACCAAGTTTATGCGAAAAAGCCCTGATAACTATTATCACTTTATATCTTACCACTTCATTATTCTCATTACGCTTTCAGACAAACATCCATTTATACCCAACTGGTTTCACATTTTTAGCAAGTCAGCATAACAAGTTCAAATACCATGCGTTTAAATAGCGAGTCTAGTTCGGCCTGAATTGTCTCTTTCCATGATGGCCAGTTATGTTTATACTAACATTCATTTATATTCATAGGTTTTGGATCCAGATTGTCTCTTGAGACAGCAAGAACTACTGTTGAGGCAAATTTATCGTCGACGATAAATGAATTTCTATCAAATCTTTTTCCTGTATTCACAAAATTAATCAAGATCTCGTAATTTTCATTAATCTAATCATCAACTCCAGGAGCCATATCTAGATGATATAATTGTTCTATTGTCTTAGTTTTTGTCTCATATTGGCTATAGCTCTTTGACTGAGATCTTCCTCTTCAGGAGATTTTCTTAGTGACGCTGTTTTTTTTTTCCATGGATTTTTATCTTTAATTACAATTTACTGTCCACACTTCTGGCGTGTGTCGAGATCGATTGATTTTCTACTTTCAATAGGAACCACAACCCTTACTATGATATTAGCAGCTGGAATATGAGACTTTGTTACTCTTTTAGCATCTATAAATGCATTTGGCAGTTGAGTTGCAATTTGTCGCAACTGTATTATTTTATGAACTTCGAATTCATTCTGACTTGTATGTGGATCAAAATTATTTAAACGATCTTCCTTTCAGGAAATTTCTCAATATTCTTTAGCATTACAGATGTTTTTCCTCCCTCTTAATGTCGGGAAATGTGTCTTACCAAAATAAATTTTGAGTCTCCTCTGTGAACTCATTTTGAGGTGGTACTATTAATTCATACATGGCACAACCAAAAACTCGCAGATAAGAAATATTAGACTCATATCCATGTACAAGTTGTAAAGGGAAAATATATATTATATGCATAATTTTTTGATAAAACATAATCCAAATAAAATGTAAAAACATTAAAAACAAAATCCAACAAAACAATAAGAATAATAATAAAATGCAAAATCTTAGCAAATTACTCATTTAGGGAGTTTGCAGATTGAGCTGAGTTGTGTCTTTTATGTGGATTATTTTTCTTCCAGAGTTCTCATTATCTACCAAAAGTACCTCACTCTTGAGTTTTGACTTTTAGTAAAACTCAACAAGATGTTTCACCCACATCCATTATTCATGTGGTTATCTACAACATTCATTTGAGGGATTGTTGTTGTACTAGTGGGTCTAACTTAATAATTTCTCATAGGCAATTCATTGTTCCTTTTTTTTTTTTTTTTTTTTGGCCACTAGAAGGCAAGCAATAAATTCAAAATATTTTGTAAATTTTCACTCTCTATACTGCTGCTGCAGGAGCATGTTAGAGATTTAAAAATAGTATATATCTTCTATAACATATTATATTTTGTAACTTTATTACCACACAATTTCAACTTTGAAGTGATTCTAAATATAGCTGAATTGTATTCTGAAACTGATTTAAAATTTTGTACATGTTCAATATTATTATATGTTATTACATTCACTTTAGGGAATGAAGTAGAATCACCACACAATTTCAGTTGTGAAGTAATTCTAAACATAACTGAATAATATTTTAAAAAAAATAGTATCATAATTAAATCAGTCTTCTAAAGACTTACAAATAATTTATTTAGTTTTTCAGGAACATAGAACATCAGTTTTTTAATAAATTAGGATACTAGTTTTTCATAAATTCAGGATATTTAGTTCTTCAGGAATTTATATTTTATTTGTTTATTTAATTAGTTTTTCAAGAACTATAAATAATATTATAATTCTTCAGGAATTATATTAATTTATGGGTAATTTACGATTTAGTCCTTGATATTTTCCTAAATTAATGACTTGATCCCTGCAGTTTGAGAAATGAGCTCTTTAGTCCATGAGGTTTCATTCTATTACACTAAATAGTCATTCTATTAATTTTTCCGTTAAAAATTTATAAAACTCTAAAATACTCTTTATTTACAATTAAATTTTCCATTTCATGCCATCTCTATCTCTCACTAATCCCAAAAACCATAATACAACAATCTTCATAACATTTTAACATTTTTTTTTTGGATTTCTGATGATTTTTACATTTTTTTTTTCTTGGATTTGAAAAAAAAAATTATAAGTTCATGAAAAATATGTTATGAGATTGAGGAGGAAAATTGCAATTATATGAAAGAAAATTTGGGTTTCACCCATATCATGATTATCAAACAGGAAAACAAAAATACCCAAAAATTCATCAATTTCATATCAATGGAACACTCAGAAAAAAAAAATTCAAGAAACACAACTTGAAAAATAAATACTAAACCCACCGAAAAAGACCGATTATTCAATATAGCCACTTGAATTGAAACAAATTCAAGCCATGAGAAAATTTAATGGCCATCAGATTGCTGCCCAAGCCCATTTGGGCCAAAATCCAGCTAACATAAACGCTACTAATGGTAGATTATCATCACCAAATCAAGAAAAAACAGAGCACACAAGAACTATATCACCAAATATAGAAAATACAGACCAAGCATGAAAGGCTATAGCCATTAATTAGTTTCTAAAGAGAAGCATAAGCAAGAACCCCATCGGAAAAGAGGTGACCGCTGCAAGCTCGATCCCGGCTCTGATTTGGACAACAACGTTGCTCCACGCTGGTCGTCATTGACAGCCCAACTTCATCTCACGAGGTAATCGCAAACCAGCACCAACCTTCATCTCGAACCAGATGCATCACGAACCAGCTTCATCGCGCCAGGTCGCACCGCCAACGCTCGTTCCACTGTCCGCGTTCGTGCTCTGTTTGTCACCGATCAGCATGGTACTTTGCTCGTCACCGATCAGCCTAGTCCTTTGCTCCTTGTCGTTGTTGCTGGTTCAGATGCTTCTCCGGTGTCTTTTGCTTATGAGTTACAATTTTAACACACCATTTGTTTCAATTATGGCACAAAGATCATATGATAGGGGGAGGGGTAATTTTGGTATTTAAAATTAAAATTAAAATTATTATTATTATTATTATTATTTAATTTTTTAATGAAAAAATGTAAAAATTTTGACAGAATGACTATTTAGTGTAACGGAATTAAATCTCAGGGACTAAAAAACTCATTTCTTAAACTGCAGGGACCAAGTCATTAATTTAGGGAAATCTCAAGGACTAAATTGTAAATTACCCTTAATTTATTTAATTCTGCAGAAATTTAGAATACAAGTTCTTCATGAACTATATTTAATTAATTAAAATTAAATAACATCAAATAATAATAACAAATTTGTCTTTTATTTACCAACAAATGCAAAATAAAAAGAATTTATTTTTTTTTTTGGAAGAAAAATTAAAAATATATATATTTTAGGCTCCATTGTAGACAATTGCACACAATAAATTATTTGCACTTATTTCAAATATATTAAAATTCACTGTCACAACTTATAAAATAAAAAAGTTTGGCTAATATTGAAGCAGTGGGCAAAGTTCAAGATTTATGATCAATGGCCTTAGATTAGTTAATGATTATTAATAGTCATTTTGAATACATTTAGATATAAATATAAAATTTGACACAACAGTTGATAAGAACACTATTCAAACCCAAATTACCACCCCTTGGTAGTTGGTTCTGCCAAGAATCTTTTTTAAATTCATTTTATTTCAAACATGATGGTATACCATGAGTATATGTTACCATATAAGTATATATGTACTCTTGTGCGATCAATGTCCAAACGCAAATTTTGTAGATGAGTACATTTTTAATTACAGATTTCAAGCAATTCTTTGTGTTTCCAGTTAATAATATCAAATCAAATTAATGAAATCAAAAATATTAGCCATTAAATCTAGATAATAAGGGATCTGATCACATACATTGATCTCCTTTTTTGTAAGTGGTGCAAAGGCCGTATCATTCTTAACACCAGCAATTTTGTAAAGCTTCACCCTTTGTTGTCCAAACATAGATTCAATGTATTCCTCTTTGTTGAGAAGCTTGAAAACATCAAAATATCGTGCTGATAACGTGTTGTAAATCGGCTTATTAGCCCAACAGATCAAAAAACATAACAAAAAATATAAAGTAATAAAGTAAATATAAGGAAAATAAATAGGAAAATATGTAGAGAGAAAAGGGACTCCAAACTTTTATTATTAGATTAATATTAATTTCTCTTATATAGAGAAATAGTTAGAATTTTGATATATACAACATTAATGAAATAATCGTATACTATAATCTCTCTAAAATATATATTCAAAAATATTTAAGTAATATTCACATATAATAATTTATTTATAACAAAAACTACTATTGTTGAGAACTAACAATTCATGGATGTGGTAAATATACAATTCTCGAAACTTAAGACTAAATTTATCATTAAAAATTAGACTTGGCCTAAATATGGTTAGAAGTGGTTTGGATTGTTGTGCTATATGAGGTTTGAGACTCTGGGGTCTATCAATCACAACCTACTTAATACTCGCAATATTATTATTAATTATTAATTAAATATATTCCTCCTTCCTAATAATTAATTATAAAATATTAGAATAATATTTTTGCTATTGTAAATAACTAGACCCGTTTCATGACCGGCACCTACTGAAATACCAATTTGTTGGTTATAAAGTCAAATTTTAGGAGGATATTTAATTAAAAAAAATTAAATTTGCAAATTTGAAAAGAGGAGACAAGATTGGATCCTCCTAACTCAACTTGAACTCAAATCCGAATTTTCTAGATTTAAATTTTTTAATTGAATCAAGTTCGAGTCAAATTTGATCAAGTTAAAATCAATTTTATCATAATTTTCTAACAATCTCTTATCAAATCCAAAAAACAATGTGTCTAATTTCGAAACTAAGGTGAAATAGTTACAGTTTGGCCATATTTAGTTGAGGCCAAGGGCACATAGAGACGAGAAAATCTTAGGTGGATTTAGTCCACCACGTCAGATTATGAACTATCCAATCATGATATTTCATGTTAAACAGTAATTACCCCATAAGGTGAACAGTCCATGATCTTTCACCTTATGGGATAGTTACTATTTAATATGAAAGATCATGAGTGGACAGTTCATAATCTGACGTGGTGAACTAGGTCCACCTAAGATTTTCTCATATTTATGGTGATTTTTAGTGTTTTCTATGTATATATTTTCTTATCAATAAAAAAAAAACAAAACAAAACAAAATTTGTAATCTACAATTGTAAAACCAAAACTTCCAAAACCAAACAAAGCAAAAAGATTCTTGGTATGCACCACATACAATAACAAACCCAACAAGTAACCTGAATTAATATTTTAATTATGCATATCAGCAAATAATTTTCATTAAATTCAACTAAAAGCCTAATTTGATTTTAATGATCATACAGATTGAGTAATCAGATGTCTATAAAATTTATTAAGAAAGTTTAATAGTCTAGATACATATTTATAAACTGAAAAAATAAAACAATAAAAATTGGAAAATTTTGTAAGTATTGGATTAATGATTACTGTTTGTAAATTTGTAAAATAGCATAAATAACCATTCTAAGAAGTCTTCCATTCCATGAATTTAAAGCAAAGATGACACATCTATATCTATATCTAGATGTGTCTATTATTAAAAAGCTAAGATTTTTTTTTTTTTTTAAATACTGAAAATAAAAATTTAACATCGTTAAAATTCAAATATTTACGTTCATTCTTAAATTATTGTAAAGCTAAGATTCAAGGAGTGTTAAAGAAAAGCTTTTCCCATGTAACTCACTAAAAAATAATATGATAAAAACAATGTAAAACACATAATAACAACATTTTTCATGTACTAGTTTGATTTTTGTTTCCTTATTTTTAAATAAAATACTTTAGACCAAATCAATATTCTTTTACGTTACCACGCTTTCAAAAAATAAAAAGGAAAAAAATCCAATAAAAAAAATTAAATTTAAATTTTCATATTTAATTTGATTATTATTTAAATACAAAATGATGTATTAAGGTCATCTCCAATGAGACGGTATTTTGAAGGAAAACGGCAATTTTTGGAGTGATTTGCACTCCAATGTAGCACCACTTTTTCTGCAGTAAAATTGAGTTTTTGAACAGCATTTACTTTTTTTTTTATTACAAAACAATACCTATTTATGTTTTTTTATCAAAGAATGGAAAAAAATTTCATCCATGTTGTCTAATATCTAATAAATTTTTTTTATTTAATTAAATATGGTTGAATAAAAAAATTATAATATAAAATAAAAAATATTTAACTAATTAATTATTCAATATAATATTTGTTTTAATAAAATTTTTATTTTAGTTAATATATAAATAATAAATCGGTCTTTTTGTAATTTGTAAAATTTAATTTAATTTTTATTTTTTGAAATAATATTAAATAATAAAATATATTTTTATTGGATGAATATGTTAA
>CATKHJ011216723.1:0-10010 GCA_949750685.1 Vernicia montana | reverse complement strand
GAGCCATAAGACTTCTCTGTAATTAACTATTGTTGTAAGTAACAAAATATGGATCCAAGCTGAATTAGAGGATACATGAAGTAAACAAATTGCAATTAGTTTTTGTTGCAACAAATTGTAGGCCACAGAAAGAACTGCCTTGAATACAAAAAAAAAAAAATTTGCAAAGAAATTACATATACAATTTTTTTCTCTGACTTTCTTTTCTCTCGGTGCAAGATAAGAGTTTCTCTTATCGTACACCGTTCCCAATTATGGTGAAGAGAAAACAGAGAAAACTGAAATCTTCAAAGGCAAAATCTGAGATTGGTGAGATTTCCCAAGACAATGAGGGTTCCATTCATGATTTTGTTCATGATTTGCCAAACGAAACAGAGCTCATTGATGAGTATGTGGATAGCAAATATCAGTTGGAGAAGATGGATGATGATTTGCGTGTTTGTGATGTGATAGATGACGGAGATGATCATGATCTGGATCAAGTTGTTGTACCTGTTGGGCAAACGGCGGAGGATAATCATGCTACTGATCAGGTAAGGCAGCCTTGGTCTTCTCTGTTTACTAGTAATCGTACTCAGGATAGTAGGGGTGATCTTCAATATTGCCCTCCGTTGGTCAGTAATGGGGTGAGGGTTGCCAAGTTCAATTCTTCTGATGTAAAGGAGGAGGAGGAACAATGGAGGTTTGTGCTTCTTGGTTCTGTCTTGGGTATCAAATCTAGGTTTTTCAAAACCAAGAATTTTGCTATGAATAGGTGGGGAACTAAGGGCTTATTTGATGTTCAAATGATTGAGGAAAACCTATTTACTTTTAGATTTGATTCTAATGAAGCAAAGTTGTCTGCTCTTCATGATGGCCCCTTCACTTTCAATAAACATCCTTTAATTTTGCAAGAATGGCACCTTAGAATGAAATTGGAGGTTATTAAAGCAGTTAAAGTGCCAATTTGTGTTCAATTTCCCAAATTGCCTTGGGAATTCTGGAATCCCTTGATGCTTAGCAAGATTGCTAATATTTGTGGCAGGCCTCTTTTTACTGATCAATGTACACTTCAGAAGACCAGGCTCTCTTATGCTAGGGTTTTAGTGGAGATGGATTTGCTTTGTGATTTTCCACAAGAAGTGGTGTTAGAGGATGAGTTGGGTCAGGAATTCATTCAGTTTGTGCACTATGAATGGAAGCAAAGCTTCTGTAGGGAGTGTAAGGTGTTTGGTCACTCTAAGCATGGTTGTCCAGAAGCATAAACTGCACCCCACTGGGTCCCTAAAAAGATCCAGGAAACAGAAGCTGTTCAGGATAATACTATACCTGGGTCTAGGCAAGAGGTGATTCACAGGATTCGAGTGGGTGATATTTCTGTCATTTCCAATTCTATAGCAAAGGATTCAGATCTTTGTATTGGAGGGGCAGAGGCAAATGACAACTCAGTAGCTATTAAAGGAAAAGCTGTAGTTGTGACTCCTAATAGTCATTCTCAGTTGAATCATGTGTACAATAGTACTAGTGAAGCTTCTGGATAAGATACTTCAATGTTCAACTCAAAATCTGGATCTGTGGGTGTTATTGGTGATAAGAGAACTAAGAAGGGGCAGAAAGGAAATCCCCCTGATAGGATGATGGGTGCTTGGAATATTAGGGGTCTTAATGACCCTTTAAAACAATTAGAGGTAAAGAAGTTGGTCTTTTCCAACAAACTATTTCTAATTTCTTTATTAGAAACAAGAGTTAGGAATGATAAGGTTAGTCAAGTTTGGCAGAAGTTGGGCTTTAAAAGGTGGAACATGATTACAAATGACAGCTGTTGTGATTTGTGTAGAGTTTGGATTTGTTATAATCCTCAATTGGTGTCAGTGTTTAGGCTTAGTATGATGGATCAAGCTATTCACTGTGAGGTGGTGCTGGATGGTGCCAAATTCTGGTGGTCTGCCATTTATGCAATGAATGATAGTATTAATAGGAGGAGACTTAGGGAGAGCATAGTTGATATTTCTCAGAGGGTGTAAGTGCCTTGGCTGATCCAGGGTGACTTCAATGCACTCTTATCTAATTCTGATAGATGTGGAGGGAATCCTATGCAGGTGGATGCTTGTGATGAGTTCAGGAGTTGCATCAATGAGGCTGAGCTTATGGAGCTTAAATGGTCAGGCTGTAGGTACATCTGGACTAATAATCAAGATGGGTCTTATAGGATTTGGAGGCTGCTAGATAGAGTACTCATTAACAGTAAGTGGTCAGATCAGTTTCCTAACTCTGAAAGCAGAAACCTGAATGCTGGTATTTCTGATCACTCTCCTGTTTTGGTGTCTTTTGGTTCTTCTTCTTCTCCTGTTAAGAGATGTTTTAGGTTTTTTAACATGTGGAAGGAGCATCCCCAGTTTATGACAATTATAGGTGCTAGTGGAGGCCGGACATGAGGGGATGGAGGACGGTTCAAGTTCATAAAATGTTGGCATTGCTCAGGAAAGCCTTGCGAAAGCTTAACAAGGAACAATTTTCTGATATTTCAGACAGAGTTCAGCAACACCAGAAGAAAGTGGAGGATATTCAGATGCAGCTTCAATCTGATCCTCTCAATCCTTACCTGTTAGATGAAGGAAGAGTATATGTTTCTCACTTAAGGAGATTGCTAGGATGGGAGAAGAATTTCTATAGGCAGAAGTCTAGAGTTCAGTGGATTGAGCTTGATGATCAAAATACCAAATTCTTTCATCAGTCTGTAAAACAAAGGGTTGCTAGAAATGGAATAGATAGTGTTACAGTTAATGGTGTTGTGCTAACTCAGTAGAGTGAGGTTGTTAATGGTTTTGTTATCTTTTACAAGGATCAATTAGGCACTGTTGCTACTAGAACTTAGCATGTGGATCAAGCAGTATGCTTTGCTCGCACTTTAGTTCAAGACTATCAAGCCAGAGATTTGTGCTCTGCAGTCACTGATGAGCAAATTAGGCAGGCCATGTTTTCTATAGGCAATGATAAAGCCCCAGGCCCTGATGGCTTTAATAGCCTGTTTTTTAAGAAAACTTGAGAGATTGTGGGTAGGGATGTAGTGGCGGCTGTGAGAGAATTCTTTACTTATGGCAGGGTGCCATCTGAATTAAATACAACTCTCATTACTCTCATTCCCAAGGTTCCAAATCCAGCAGGGCCAAGAGATTATAGGCCAATAGCTTGTTGTAATATATTGTATAAATGCATTACAAAAATTATATCTAATAGGCTCCAAAGCATTCTGCCTTCCTTTATAAATGAAGCTCAATATGCTTTTGTGCCGAGAAGAAGGATCATGGATAATATCTTGCTTGCACATGAGTTAGTTTGGGAGTATCATGAAGAAAAAGGGAAAGGTGATTGTGCCATTAAAATTGACCTAAAAAAGGCATATGATTCCATTCATTGGGATTGTATTAAAGAAATTTTAATTGGTTTTCACTTTCCTAACACTTTTATAAAGTGGGTGATGCAGTGTGTTAGATCCCCTATCTACTCAATTATTCTAAATGGGAATCCTGAAGGTAGATTTCATGGGGCTAAAGGAGTTAGACAAGGGGATCCAATGTCCGCTCTTCTGTTTGTGCTTGTTATGGAATACATGTCAAGAAGTTTTAAGGTGTTGTGTTCCAATGATTTCAAGTTCCATTCTGGATGCAAGAACTTGAAAATCAATCACATCTGCTTTGTAGATGATTTGTTTTTTTTTTCTGCAAAGGGCATGTGCCAACTGTGACTTAACTACAAAATGTTCTAACTCATTTCTTTAATGTGTCAGGCTTGCAAGTCAATCCTCAAAAGAGCTTGGTGTATTTTAGTGGGGTTGATAGACACAGTAAGGAACTTATTCTAGAGTTGTTGGGATTTTCTGAAGGTCATCTTCCTATAAAATACTTGGGGTTACCTCTGTTTAGTCATAAGCTCTCCAAGAATGACTATCAAGTTCTGATTGAGAAGACTATAAGAATTAAAAATTGGGCAGTCAAGTTTCTTTCTTATACAGGTAGACTCCAACTCATTAATTATGTGTTGATGAGTGTGAAGAATTTCTGGCGTCAACCTTTTATTTTGCCCAAAGCTGTGATTCAGGCTGTTGAGAGTATCTGCAGGAATTTTTTGTGGAAAGGGCCTGCAGAGTACAAACATAGTTGTTTGGTTTCATGGAAAGAATTATGTAGTAGAAAGCAAGAAGGTGGGCTAGGGGTCAAGGATGTCTTTTCTTGGAATAAGGCTGCAGTTACCAAGCATATTTGAGAATTAATTGTTGTCAAACAATCCTTATAGGCTAAATGGATTAGTTCCAACAAGCTGAAGTTACTGAGTTTTTGGGGGTTAACTAAACCTCTGAAGGCTAGTTGGAGTTGGAGGAATCTGTTAAAGTTGAGAAATGAAGTAAAGCCATGCTTTGAGTACTCACTTGGTAGGGGGGATTTGTCCTTTTGGCATGATCCTTGGCTTCAAGGTTGCTCAGTTGCTGAAAATCTTCTCCTGGTTTCTGTTGCAGATGCTGATATCCCTAACAGGCTAAGGTGAAGGATGTATGGTCTCATAATGAATGGCAATTACCAGATCCTTTAAATGAGGCTTCTGAAATAGCTTGGGATTATATCAAACAGAATGGGAGAGTAGATAGTAGTCATGAGGATTGCATTACTTGGAAAATGTCCCCTTCTGGTAGCTTTTCTATAACTAGTGCTTGGTCTTTTTTTCAGGGCTCAAAACCTATAGTCTCATTGTGGCATGTGTTGTGGGGATACAATCATACTCCTAGACATAGCTTTGTTGCTTGGTTGGCCATTAAAAATAAATGGAAATTGAAGACTAAATTGAAGCAATGGGTAGTCATTCAAGATGACCTGTGTGTTTTTTGCAATTTGGAGAGTGAATCTATTGAACACTTGTTTTTTCAGTGTTCCATTACCTCTGCAGTTTGGAGACAGGTTCTGGATGCCTGTTTGTATACTAGAGATATTCTTAATTGGAGGAGGGAATGGAATTGGTGCAGCAGGAAATCTAAGGGTAGAAGCATTCTAAGTCAGATAAGAAGAATTGCTTTTGTTGCTTTTCTTTCCTATATCTGGCAGGCAAGGAATCTCATCATATTTGAGCATTCTAATAATACATAATCTGCTATACTAAGGAAGATTAGGAATGTTGTTCTTTTGAAGATGTATTCAAAAAGATGCAGCAGCATGAAATTTTTAAAGTTGTACAGGAAATGGCAATTGATTTGTTGATGTAATTAGTTGGATTCTCTTGGTTCTTTATAGGTTGTATTGCTTATTGGATTTGTTCTTTATAGGTTGTATTGCTTATTGGATTTGCAATAAGATCTCTCTTCTGGTGTTTTGACCAAAAAAAAAAAAAAAGAAATGCCTTCCAGTAGCAACATGTGTTTTACCTTACTTTCTCTTGTTATCAAGCAAAGGGATCTGACAATGGCTCTATTATTTATTGTAACTATTATACTTCTTATTATTTAATAGTTGTAATTTGAATTTTTCTTAGTTTAGGTTTTAGTTTCCTTCTATTTCAAAATTGTTTTTCCTTGTGATTAAAGGATGTTTAAGGCATAGACATGATCTACCTTTATCATTGTGCTACCGTCATACATCACAAATGAAAAAGTAGAAGATTTACATTGTGGTATTCTTACATCAGGAGAGTCAACTTTTCTGCAATGAAAATCACAACTAGATTTCTAGAGCAAAATACTGAAGCAATTGGCACAATTTTCAAAAGCAACTTATATAATATTTAACAATCATACCATCACCATACATGCAATTATCATTATTTTGCAACTTTGAAAATCAAAGAGAAGGAAAAGGTTCCGTACATGGATAATTGACTCTCCTGATGTAAGAATACCATTTCTAAGTATCCATGGAGCACTAGAAAAGCTGTGAAAAGAAAAATATCATGATTATAAAAATAAGCAATAGATTAAGAGCTAAAGCAAAATATGAATAAAGCCGCATACTCACCTCAAAGTGAACTTGATGGGTGCCAAATCAAATAATTCTAAATAGATTTTTTTCTGTCTTCCGGCCAAAAGGTAAATTTTCTGCCAGGGGGCTCCAATTGGAACCATTGAACGTAGAGATGAACTGCTTATTTGACTCTTACTAAATACAGGAAAATTGATTGCAAGCAGTTGGTTTTCTCTTGTTTTGACATATTCATAAGTCTGAGTGTGTGTAAAACCCATATCATGTACAAGAGGAAAACATGCGGGATCTGAAATTGGCAAGACTTTACTCTGGGATCTTGAAGAGACAGATTTAAAGAAGTCTAGCAAGCTTAATATAAGTTCTTGCTCAAGCTCTAGGCGAAAATTTGCCACTGAAAACATTTAACAAATTACAATAAGCATCAGAAGAATCAAACAAACCATATCATTTAGTGACTTGATGAACACCTTAAGCTGATATGCTCAAACGAAACCAAGGATATGTCTTTCTTCCTCCATGTTGCTATGGCTAGGTAGACTACAGGTTCACAGTAACTTTCAGAGGAAATTTGCAACACTCTTTCGTTTTCTAATTTTGAAACATCATCCTTAGGTCTCTGATTGGCTGCATTGCTTCTATATTCTTGATTAAAGGACAAGACAACAGGATATGTTGTTGTACGCAACTGATTATCGATTTGCAATGAAGAGATTTGAAAGGAAAGCTTTTGTTGGTCAAGACTCTGAAGCAGATTAAGAGTAATATCCTTTGCACATGCAAAAATCAATTCCTAAAAGAGAGAGAAAAGCTTTAGTGATTTCAATAAGGAAACACAAGAAATATATAAATAAAATAGGCCAAATTATTTAAAAATCCAAAACTTCAGTGTTTGTGTCAATTTTGGCCCCACTTTTCAATTTTTCCAATTACATCCCTAACTTTGGGTGTAGGTGTCATTTATAGTCATCCCTTATATTAGACTTTATTTCCAATTTACTAGTCTTACATAGACATGACGTAGTATGTTGACATATTGCACAACTTCTAAATATGCCGCATTAACATTTCTTAAAAGTTGACAAATCATGTCAATATTTATTCCATTGATTAGAATTTTTTGTGTGGTTATATCCCTTTTCTTCAATATTCTGATTACTGCTGACATGATAAGTATTTTAGAAGACATTTGACACATTAGCACACTAAATTACATCTATGCAGGACTTGTATTTGTTCAAATGAGGTTGACACACACTCTGAAGTCAAGGATATAATTGCACACAATTAAAAGGTAGGGCTAACATTGAAACGCACATTGAAAGTCAACAAATACTATGCGATTTACCTGCGGATAAGCATTAACCAAGGATATACCAATGCATGATATAGCAAGAGAAAATTTCTCCTTGTAGTGAAAAAAGTTATCCTCTTTGTGCTCATATTTACTTTTTGCTTGAAAACAAGAGGGAGATGGGTCTTTCAAATCTTTCAAAATATGGTAACCTGAATCGACAATGCTGAGCACCTGAGAAGAAGAAAACAATTATTAAGCTATGTATATAAATAAATATTGCATGTGCAGAAGTATCAGCGACAAACCTTTGTTGCTCCCTCAGCATGTGTAGATAAAAGCAATGTTCTTTCAGATTTCTGAAGAGGAGCAAAAACAAACTTAGTTCATCAGGTTCTGACAATAAGTAACTTCTCATGTATCAACAGATCCCATGGTGGTAACGAAATGTGAATTTACAAGACCAAGTAACAGTAATGAATATATATATATTTTCTCATATGATGCCCATTTTGTTTGCTGTCTATTTCCATTATCAGATTCTAAGTATAAATATTTCTTTTTTTCCAGATTGGTTCTCAGTCTTTAGTTTCTTTTCCCTCATGGAAGGTTCTTGAGAAAGAGAGAATAATTTTCCTTCTCAACTGTTAGAAATTGTATTTGTCCCACATCGCTAAGTTACTAGGCTGCTATGGTGTATATATGTGGATTGAGCACCCTCTTCCTTTGAGCTAGCTTTTGGGAATGAGTTCTACTCGAGTCCATTTATCATCAACTTTGAAAGGGCCCACCAATTTAAGATTTCTAGTGTGTTCATCATTGGTTATAATGTGTTATTTCCCCAAAATGGTGGGCTGTTAAATAACGTTACAAAAACATTGAAGTTCTCATGGGCATCCATTGCGTTTTCATACATTTGATGGTATCTCGAGCAAGATGTTCCAGAATCACCCTTTTAACTGCTATGTTAAAATAAAAATGATCCAAACAACAACTGGAACCTGTTTTTGGCAGACAGTTTGTGCCTAAAGCTTAATTGAAACTTGTTCAGCAAAAGATGGGTGTCATCTATTTTTATTCGATGCTAGATTGATTACTTGAGTAAGAAATAAGAACTAATAGTTTAGAATGGTGAAACATTGATAAGCAAATCCTGACTACAATTACTTCTTTGATAAAAAGAGTGCAAATACTTGGATCCATAGTTTTCTCTTTCCAAAAAAGAGCATGCAATTTCCAGTATCAATTTCCACAAATTGTGTATGGTAGTGAATTGTTGCAGTAAAGAACTTGTCTATAAAATTAGCATGGCAGAGATGAGGATGCTTAAACGCATATGTAGAAAACTAGCAACACAATAAAGGTTTAGTAAAATATTAAGTGCATTTGTAGGAAGATGAAGTGGCACTGATTGAAAATAAGTTCAACATTTGAAATGATTTGCATGTCTACTCCAACTAGGATGAGATAGTTGCAAAGAAAAGGAAGAAAAGAAAAGAAAACGCTCTGGCACTGACATTTTGTTGTATAATCCCCCACCTTGTATTTGGTGGCTCCTTGACAAGAAAAGAAAAAGTGATCAATGCAAACAAAATTTAGTTGATGTCAGAAATCGCAAATTTTGACTTTGATTCAAAAAGGAAGAGAGAGAGAGAGGCTTGCACTAATATTGTTAAATCCATTATTTTATTTGATGTGATTAGAACCATAATTGTCTGGGAAATTTAGTGCTGTTCAACAACACTAAGTATGAGTAAAATTATTGTATGAAAATTCCTTGAAGCAAATCACATTATTACTTGCCACTCCTACTGCCTATGGCTACCACAACAGTGTAAGGAGCAAAAGAATTTACCTCAGAGGTTGGTTTCAAGTGTACTGGTACGTACTTTCTTAGATCATCAAGAGCATACAGCCCAATAACACGCTCCCCAGGCACCTTTACATTTCGCAGAAAAGAAGCATTAATAAATAGCAATAGAACAATGTACATCATTTTGCAAAATCAGAAGAGGTGTTCATACCTCAACAGTCAGACGATGTGGATAGCAGGGTTCATCCCATGCATAAGGGCAAGAAGTGTATGAATGAACAATAGTATCAAATGTTTCACACCTTTGCTGGTAAATCCGTAATCTCTGAGAAGAGGAAAAAACTACTAAGATAAAAAATACAGCAAAGATTAAAAAAAAAAATGCAATTCTTTTCAATTATATTGACATTTTGCAGTTCTAAGGAATTGATGTGCTTAATCTAATATCTTTGAGTTAGATATAGGCCCAAGGTAATTAAACTGGAAACGAAGGGGGGAGATAGGTGTAAACTCCAAACTAGTGATTAGAATCTTAAAAACATACAGTTCAAATTTTGATACTCCAGAAGTGTGCATGCACATAAACATATTATATATAATGTGTACAGTTAACATAAAAGAACATACAATTTATCTCAGCAATTTTACAATTTGCTGTACAGTTAAACATCAAAATAATAGAGAAAACTGAAATGTCACAAGAGAGAAGCCCAAATATATATCATAAACTACCAACCTCCTTTGAGAAATTATCAATTCTGTATGGCATAAAACCTGTGTCATCATCTGATAAAAGAATCAAATTTGTCCCTGAATTCCCATGAAGGCTTCCAACAATCTTTTCATCTCGAATGGAAACATCAGCATTCTGTACCTCCACCCTTATCATATTTACTGAGCCTGATATATAATTTCTCATTTTCACTTGTGTGTCACCTAGATGATCTGGCAAGAAGCTGCCTGA
>CATKHJ011216712.1:0-16823 GCA_949750685.1 Vernicia montana | reverse complement strand
ATATATATATATATATATATATATTGTGTTTCAGTCAATCAGGGTATTTCTAAACCAATTTACGCATTAATCGAGATTAAATCTCTTAGACGAGTCTAATAACACAATCTCACGCTCGGCCTATGCATTCAAGAATTATCTCTAATTGAAATTGAATCCTAGTAAATAAGAAGATGAGCAAACTCTCTTACTAATCAAACTAATTCTTGTAGTTATATTTAAAGAATTTAGAACTTAGCAAATTATGATTTTGAAAAAGTTATATTTTTAGGTTTTTTCGAATCATGGTTTACTAAAAATAATTAAAAAAAAAAAAAAAAGGGGGAAAGTACAGTAAAGTATCATGTGATTTCACACTTATTTTAAATGGGGGCTGTGGTTTGTTTCGTGACACTTTAGTACCCTGTGGTATACACCGTTACACACAACAGTGACATTTTATGTAACGCTGTCAAAAAAGTTGACGTGAAATTTTTACTTACATGGCTTTAATTTAATAGAAAATTAAAAAAAAAAATGCAATATTTTAACCAAATTCAACCCCAATCAGCAGCTCCATAAAATCTCTAACTCATCCCAATTCATTAGATTGTGAAAATCAAAAAATTTGAATCTCAAATTAGAAGAAGTGTATTAAGAAATGCACAAGTTAATGGAGGATCTAGATCTACCAGAGTTCTTAGATGCGAATGTGGGTTAATAGCACCCGCAAAGACATCTTGGAAAAAAGACACTTTGGGAAGAAGATTTAGAGGTTTTGTATGTTATCATCTAGGTATAAAATATAAATTCTTTCAATGGATTGATACGAAAACGTGTGATAGAGCTATTGAGGTTCTACCCCGTTTGCTAGCAAAGATAGCAAAGTGTGAGGATGAAATTGCAGTGTGTAGAACAAGGGAAGTTGAGCTGGAAATGGAAGTATGCAGGTACAATGAAAGAGTAACTCATTTAGAGGCTAAATTAGCCAGTTCGTAAGAGGAGGTGAGAAAGTTGCAATTGGAGTTGATGTCGAAGGAAAAATCTGTGTATGCTTGTACTGAAAAATGATGGAAGACATGCAAAAGCCTAATATTGATGGTGATATTTGGGTTGATTTTGTCATTTTTGTTGTTAACAATGGGAAAGCCAAAAGGGAATGGCTATTTGTGCTTGCCATAATGTGTGTATTGATGTTCTCAGTAGTATGTAGGTGATGTAGGCATTGATATTAGTCTTTGGACTATATGATTCATTTTGTATGAAAGGTGTTTGTGAAAATGTGTCAATGAAATGAAGTGATGAAGTAATGTGAACATTATGACTTTCTTTATTGACTGAAATTAATGAATTGATTTTGCATTAAGGGTGTTTGTGATTTTTTGATTTTACACTCTAATTCATCTATCTATATAGTTGTTTATATATTTTTTTGTTGTTATATTATTAGTTCCAATATGGGATATCTCATTTTTGTTTAAAAGTAGTATACTTTTTTTTTCGTTATTTGAAGTTCATTTTACAAGTTGAGATATATTGGCATTATTGAGACATTGCTCAAGCTGTAGGTTTACTGATGTTCCACACATATCATATTCTTGAGCTTCATTCACATTTTCAAAACACAAAAATAAGTAAAATTGCCAAAAAAGTATAGAAAGAGGCAAAACATAATAATTTAATTTCTCTATTGTATTGCATTTCTCAATGTATTTTAATAGGACAAAACATCAATCAAAAGGCTTTCAAAATCACATTTGAAGCTTTCAAAACAGTTAAAATATCTCATTTTTAACAAAAAAACATCCTGTCATACCTAGCTTCATATCTGTACCAAAAACTCAGCATTGTCAACCTTGCTTTACATATATACTGTCAGATCTAACCAAAATGTACCACATTACATACAAAAAGATAATAATATTTGATTTTTGTCTTAGGAACGGATGGTGTAGGTTTCTTTTTTGACTGGTAATATGCATTAGTTGTTGTAACTTTATCCGCTCTTGAATCCATAAAAGATGCAATTTCAGATGCTCTATTGAAGTTTTTGAAGCTTTGTGGATATATGTTTGCAATAGCAGTTGAAGGTCCTCTCCTATTGTTGGTAGATATAGGTGCAGATGGACCTGCATTTGTATTTGCTGAGTTTGCTACTTGTGCATATCTTTTATTCTTCAAATTATGTGAATTGACTTGCTGCAGATTAATGAAAGTTTTCAATTAAACTAAGAAAATTCATAATTTAATATTAATCACATATTGTATATTAATGAAGCAATGAAAAACAACAAAATCAATACATTTGCAAATAAATTTGCAACCCTAATAGCAGGCTATGATGATGAAGTTTATTTAGGTCTTGGTGGCCTAAAACTTGGTGGTCTCAATTTAGCTTGCCTAGTATCGGGTTGTGATTAATGCATCCTAGTAGCTGGTTGGGATGATTGCATCCTTGTAGCTGGTTGAGAGGACTACATCCTTGTAGTTAGTTGTAATGCATGCTTCCTGGTAGTTGGTTGTGAGGATGCATTCCTAGTAGCAGGTTGTGAGGATGCATTCCTGGTAGCAGGTTGTGATGAATGCATCCTGGTAGCAATTTGTGGTACAAAATATTGTGCAACATGTAAAACAATATCAATTTTACATATTGAACTAACAATAGAAATTATAAAAATTTTGGAGTTGTTATACTTGATTTTGGGCAGCCTCCTCTGGTTGGTTAACATTTTCATTAATCTTCTTAGGCCTTCCCCTTTTTCTTTTAACACCTTAAGACTACAAACATCAAATACAATGTAACTTTAGTGAATGTAACATAACAACCAAATAAAAGATTAAGGTATATGCATTTACCTGTGTATCTGAGGATGGATTTGCATACTGCTGCCCTATCAATCTTACTTGTGCACTGCTAGTACTTATGCCATGGCTTTGCCCTTTTAATCTCATACATTTTTGCCACTTTGTCTCTCATGTAACACCAGCTTTGTAACCCTTAACATTATGCCTTGCATGTCCACAATTCCCACACCTCACATTCTTTCCTGCTCTAGAAACTCTATAAGGATTTCTTGGTTCATCAACTGCCTTTAGTCTCTTTTTCCTTAGTCTTCCAGCCGGCTTTCTCACTACATTGGGATATATATCAGCATATTCAGTCTTTTCCCATTCATCCTTGCTTGGTATTGGATTAATTATGTGGTTATATACAGCCAAGTAAGTCTTTTTGGAGAAGTACTCATGCACATAACTCTCTGGTTGCTCCATATTCTTGTATATGGCTGGCATATCATGTTTACATGGAATGCATGACAAATCCCACATCATGCAACTGCAAGTTTTCTCCCTTAGATTCACTACATTTTGGGTATCATAGAAATCAATCTCATACTTCTTTTCTCCTACTGGTGTAGCAAAGCAATCCCTACTAGCTACCTTGATTTTCTCTAATGTGTCTTGAATGTTTGGACAAATATCCCTTTTATACTTAAGCATCTCAGTATATTTTACATAAAACCTCTTCATATACCTTCTCTTAATCCATTCAAACATGCTCAATATTGGCATATCTCTACTTACACCAAGATATGAATTGAATGACTCACTCAGGTTGTTTTGCAATGCATCACACTTGGTATTTGTGGAAAAATGGGATCTAGCCCATGTATGTGGATCATGATCCATCACCCAATCATATGCCTTTTCATCTAACTCTTTCAATTGACCAATATGGTACTCAAATCTCTTTTTGGTACCAACACCAGCAGCAATCCAAAGTCTTTTTTTATATTCTAACCCTCTATACAATTTCTTAAAGTTCTCATATATATGTTTTACACAATACCTATGCTCTACTCCTAGCATTACTTGCTCAAAAGCCTCTACTAGACCCTGGTTGAATATTGCATTGTCAGTAAATAAATTTTGTAAATGATGCATTAACATAAAACATATTATAATATGCATGAAAAAAACTAGAATGCTCAAATGTTGAAACTTATATATATAATTTGTATGCAAATAAACATTATACTTTGTCAATCACATAATTAAACAGTCAATAACTTAGGATTAAAGTAATAAAAGTAAAGTGGTACTATAAATGAACAAAGAAATTAAAAATTAAACCTTTTGCTGATCTGACATGAAGACCCATCCAGTTTCTTCAAGGTTTCCAAAATCTTCAAATAATAACTTTAAGAACCAAATCCAACTTGCCTTTTCCTCTACATCAACACAAGCAATAGCTAATGGAAACATGTTCTCATTACCATCTCTCCCAACTGCACTTAATAATTACCCTCCCATTGAGGTTTTTAAATGGCAACCATCTAAACCAATGATTAGTCTTAAGCCATAAAAAAAACCTTGCTTTTGAGCTGTAAATCTCACATATATGTACTGAAATACAGGCACATATATGTGTACATTGGGTACAGAATCTTCTCCTTCTATGTCAGTAGCTTGTTCTTTCTCATCTAACAAGCTCTTTAGCATCTGCTCAGTCTCTAACTTCACCATACTGCCAGGATTTGTAACTCTGATTGTCTCTGCATAATCCCACAACCTTCTATATTGGTCCTTCACATCTTCATCAATAATCTTTTTGGCCATTCTTTTTGCTCTGTAACATGCAGCAATGGAGACTTCAGCTTTTAGTTCTCTTTGGATTTTCTTTTGCATTGCTTTCACATCCCAATTTGGATTTTCCCTTATATCCTCAAGGTACTTCTCAGATAAATACCTAGCGTTCAAAATATAATTATTCCAATCTCTAGAGCAATTGTGAATAGGTTTGAAACTTTTTATCTAGAATGTAGTAATCTAACCCACCAAAGAAGTATGAACTCTAAACCCACACTTCTTCTTGCAAACAACTATTATTCTCTTAGAGGAATTCTCTGTCAGAGTATATGGAAATCCTTTTCTCGCAGCTCATTCCTTTAATGCTTTTCTAAAGACCTTATAGTTGCTAAATTTCATTCTTTTACATAATTGGGGGTCATGCAAGCTTGAGTTTTCATCAAACTCAGGATATGTTTCAACATCATCATATGATCCCTTTAAACTATGTAAATCATCATTATCAACTACATCCTCACAAAATTCTTGCAAATCATCTTCATCTAAATCCATACCAATGTTTGCCCCTGCATTCTGAGTACCATCTCCATCCCTAACTCCATCTCTATCTCCATCTTTATCCCTATCTCTATTAGTTGGATCAGATGTGACACCAATGAAAATGTCATCATCACTGCCTTCCATATTATCATAAAGCTAGCTAGCCTCATTGCAATCAAACTCATTTTCAGATGAGCTTTCACTGTCTTCATCTGATGGTACATATTCACTTCCTGAATCACTACTCCACATTTCACCATCTCCATCAAACTTTGCTTCATTTTCCTCACTCAATACCCCCTCACCATTAACCCCATCTAAATTATCCTCCGAACCAATTTCTTCATCTAAATCCACTTTCTCATCTTCATTTTCATCCATACCCACATTCTCAGGCTCAGGCTCAGGCTCAGGCTCAGGCTCAGGCTCAGGCTCAGGCTCATTCCTACCTACATTCTCAACCTGTTGTCCAGTTTCATCTATGACAGCTAGTGGACCTTTATCCTCTACATAATATAAGTCAATATATTTAAAACCCTCATTATACATCAACATATTTGACACATCCTGATCCATAATGATTTCCTCCAAAGATATGTTGCCATTTAAGCCATTTATCCTATACCAAACCCTGCAACCTTTAACATATCCTCTATCAATACCATAATGCATCAATTCAAAAGCAGAAAGATAATCAATATCAACATTCTCCATATATTCTACCATTCCCCCCACATACACCATATTATCTTCACTTTCCCACTGAACACCATGATAAATTCTGAAATTCACAGTCACTGACATTTTTTCTGCAAATTTCAATAACTAAATAAATATAATAATAAAGCAAAAACTCACCAAAATAATCAAATATATAACCTCATTCAATCAGTATGCATTCATTGCAAGCAACAGTCCCAAATTACATTTGTCAGACCCAATATTGATACCCAAACATGTAATACCCAAACTCATTTACTACACCCATACCCGACACAACTAACAAAAGTAACATGCATGTTGCATACCTTGGCCCTCACGAAATTGCTTGTATTTGAAGTTCACTTCTTCTAATCTTCAAAATTTTTGAAAACTTTAAATCATTTCCTCAAATTCTTACTCAAATCAAGTTCAATATCCATCTACAAATTGAATTGAAAGAATTTAATCAATTTGTCGCATCTGATTCAATTTTGATTTGCGAATTTTGTGAGGTTGTGGTTTGATAGAAGAGAAAGATTTGCAAAAAAAGAAAAAATTTAGGGATTGTGATGTTTTGAGTTTGTTAAAACTAAATGAAACTTAAATACTTGGTTAAAATGCAGAGAATTTGGTTAAAATACTACATTTTCTTTCTTTCTTTTTTTTTTAAATTTTCTATTAAATTAAAGCCATATCAGTAAAAATTTTATTATTTTAAAATTTCGCGTCAGATTTTTTAAGTGCCACGTCAGCTTTTTTGACAGCGTTACATAAAATGTCACTGTTGTGTGTAATAGCGTATACCACAGGGTACTAAAGTGTCACGAAACAAACCACAGCCCCCATTTAAAATAAGTGTGAAACCACATGGTACTTTACTGTACTTTTCCCTAAAAAAATATTAAAAATATACAAAATCAAAATGTAATTTTGAAAAGTAAATTTAAATTCAATATCAAACATATTCTCAGTTATTATTAATTTAGGGGTAAATTTTTTAACATTTTCAAACGATTTTAGCTAATTCCAATCTAAAAATCGAACTGATTCATCAGTTTTAGCATGGTTTAATTTATAGAGGGCAAGCTCCAATTCAACACGGGAACCCATCCTGAATTGAGCCAATCCAAATTTAGATAGAGTACAGTTTATTGGTAGATTCAATTTTTTTTTATATTAAGAAAGTTTAATAGGTCGAAATAATATTATAAGCTACACAACAGGAGTAGTTCTTCCTTTTTAACATCTCTCACTAAATTAGTGATAATTCTTTGTAGTTTGGTAGACTCGAATCTGAGACCTCTCACTTTCTACACCCTTAAAAATTAAAAGAATGAAAAAATCAATTAAATCACACCTAATTACGTAAATTCAGTTCATTAACTATTATAACGGTAAAATGTAAATAATGAATAAAGATTATTATCAAACATGCTTTAAATTATAATATTTATTATTAATCGTAGTTCGAAAATGACTGGCCCATATTTAATTATCAAACATGCTCTTAATTTTTTTTTTTGTTGCATTTAATAATTTTTATATATTTTGTCAATTTCACTATATTTTCATATTAATAGCATGTTCATGAGTATATTATTTTTATATTTAATAATAATTTTGCAACTTTTGATATGACCCTATAAAAAATTAAAATTACATTTATTTAATTTGTATAAAAAATATAATTTTTGTAAAATATAAATTAATAATTAATATTAATGCCTTTAATAATTAAAAAAAATTAAGGTACTCATTTATCAATTGAAAAAAATATATAATGGTGTGTATTTAAAGTGTTTAAGGTGAATTAAATCACTCCATTTTAAAATTATCATCATTTTTTTTTTTTTTTTTTTGCCAAGATTAAAATTATCATCATTGCACCTGAAAGACTTTTATTTTGAAAATAGTAGGCCCATATTTAATAGCTAGGGAAATGGGTGGCCCATATTTAATTATGAGTTTGAATAGCATTATTGTACTGAGAATATGTTTAATAGCAAATCAATACATTTTGAAAAACTACTTTATAAGGTACGTGCATTCATTATTGTGAGAGCGCCTTGGTCGCAGTTACACCCCCTTTTTTTTTTTTTTTTTGGCAAATAATTATTGGATAATGCTGCGTTACATCAATTGTGTAAAAAAAAAATTTGACGTAAACCAATATAATTTAAACACATCATGCAGTAAAAAATAAATAATAATAATTATTTTTGTTTTACATCATAAAATTGTGTAAAAAAATTTCATAATTGCCCTTATTATGTCAGACGCAATTGCATCATTTAGGATTATCTATAATTATTTAATATATAAGATTTAACCTAATTAATAAACACATATCTATTTTTTAAGAAATTAATTAATGTTCCGTTTGTTTAGCGAAAAATAACTTATCTCTAAAAAAATATTTTTCAAGAAAAACATTTTCTAAAAAAATATTTTTCAAAAACTAATTTTATATTATTTGGTTACAATATTAAAAATTTCAATTTATAAGATTATAAATATATTTAAATTTATAATAATTTCGTAATATTAAAATTTTATTGTTAAAGTATGAGAAAAAAAATATATAAAAATGATAAATTTGTTAGTCATCAGCGACCAACGGTGCTTGGCGGCGACTGACATTGATCATCAATGGTCGCCGATAATAAATATCGGTGATCAGCAGATTAATAAATTTATATTTATATATTTTTCTTTTATTATAATGAGTTTGTCAAAATCAGAAAAATAACTTTCCGTTTTGAAAAGAGGAAGTCATTTTCCTTAAAAAAATGTTTAGTTTTCCATTGACCAGGAAAATATTTTTCGTTGACTAATTTTTCAAAACGTTTCAAACGTCAGAAAATACAAAAAATATTTTCAAAGAAAATATTTTCTGTGAAACAAACGGAGCCTAAATCGTCCTTGTATTTTCATTTAATCAGACTATTTAGTCTTTCAGTCCTTTTTTTTTTTTTTTACTTTTTTCCGTTAAAAATTTTTTTTAAAAAAAAATATTTAATACTCAAAATACCCCCACTTATTTTTCTACTCCCATTTCTTACTGCTACCACTACCATTTGCTGCCTTCCATCATCACCATCACTCCCAAAGTAAATTAACGACATAAGCCAAGAAAAAGAGGGGAAAAAAAAAAAGAAAGAGATCATTATATTGAAGTTAATTTCACTCGTTGTCCTCAAACAATTGACTAACGCACTTTATGGTCCTCCAATTAAAAAATGGTTCTTTAATATACTTAAACTAATTGTCGTCAGTTTCATTAACGGATAGCTGACGTGGCCATCCAAATCATCAGTTTTAATTTACTTTAAGCAACATGTACTTTCTCTTAGCTTCTCCCTTCTCTCTTTGCAAGTGGGAAAACAATTAATATATATATTCGTCGAGAAGTTTTGGCAGATGACTTTAAGCAAACTGATTTTCTCTCTTTCTTCTCAAAAGCTCAGTTAGAACCCTAATAATTTGCCTTTTCTTTTGCCATTTACAGTAGTGAGTTGAGCAAAATTTGATTCACATTTAATTTTTGAGTCGAGTACAGTTAGAAAGCTATAGGCTTGGGGAAAAGTACAAATTGGAGAAAACGTGTGGTGGACCTAACTTTGCTGATGGCCCTAAGGAAACCAGGTTTGAACCACACTCTTTCATCATCTATCATTGTCAGTTTCAATTGGTATGAGCATGTGTCATCGTTGGTTTGAATTTGTTTGTGGAGTTTTGTATGAGTATGGTGAAAAGAATTTTTTGGAATTCTGGTAATGGGTTTAGTGAACCTAATGCATATTTATGAAAACTCAAAAGTTGCATGGAAGGCTATTGGTAAATTTCACTAATTGGGGTCAATTATGGTAGTCAATATACTATAAAATTAATTGGGGTCAATAATGCCAGTCAATATATATTGTAAAATTAACCCTTTTTAGTGAATTGTATAATTATTCAGTGGTTGGATTGTATATGTGGATTTTTGTACATATTTGTTGATAATTAAGTAAATTATGTAAATTATTTGAATATTGTAGTACTTGTTGGTTTGGTTCTATTTCTTAGGTATAAAAGGGACAACAGTATTAACGTGTGTTTTTTGTTAATACAACTAAAGACGGCCATTTCACAATCAACATACATTACAATGGGATTAAAGGGGAAATAACTTATTTTGATGGTGAGGTGCATCACATGTGGGATTGTGATCCTGATACCATGTCTGCGCATGAAATTGATGGAGTCTTGTTTGATCTTGGTACAGAAGGCAACCTGAGGTACTGGTGGAGTATGCCTAATAAGACTTATGTTGATGGTTTGAGGTTGATTGAAGGTGATTCTCACATGTATGAGATGTGTCTACGTACATTTGATATGGGGGAAGTTGACTTGTATGTGGAGCAAGTCAGTGATGAGCAATTATACAATGAAGCTCAAGTATGGACAAAAAAGAAGTCTGATGTTGTCATTGAAGAGATAGTTGAGCTTGAACTAACTGTTGCAGCTCATGTACCTAAATTGATTGAGTTTTAGAAACTCAAAAATGCAAGTCATCAAAGAAGAAAGTCAACTAAATTGTTGTTTCCATCTACAGAAAGCCATCAAAACAGTCCAACCAATACACATCAACCTAGTTTACAAGGTCAGCCTTTAAATCCTGTGATTGAAAATTCAAGTCAGTTTGTAGAAGACTTATTGAATGATGATGGAAGTCAATTTGTAGGAGATGCACAACAATTTGTAGATATACTTGATGCAATAGAGTAAAGCATGGAACACAATACTAGTCATGGAAAAGATGAAGTGCCCACTGGACAGTATACTGAAACATATGCAACAGATGCAGTTGAACCTAAAGAAGTTGAACCAGATGCACATGAACATGATGAAGCTGAACCAAGATCAAATTTGCTCAATGCATCATCAGTTGTAGTGAATGAAGCAAAAGTTGATGATCCAAACTATGATATGGAAGATATGGATGATGATCTTGCTGATGTGTTAAATGAGAATAACAATAGTGTTGAGGCCAACATTATAACCAATCAAGATAGTAGACCAAGAGGGAGACCAAGAATCAGAACTGATGCTGGGAATGATCCAACTATAGATGGATTAGGAGTAGATGAAGCAGAACATGAATCAGATTATGCACCAAGTGATGAGTTGTATAGTGAATCTGATTATAATGATGAAAACAGATAAAGATTTCTTGAGTTTCATGCTCAAAGGGATATGGAAGATCCTTTTTTTAAGGTTGGTATGATTTTCAAGGATAGAGAGGAATTGAAGAAAGCAGTGAGAAATTGGGGGATTAGAAAAAGATTTCAATTGTAGTTTAAGAAGAATGACAAGATTATGGTTAAGGCAGTTTGCAAGAAGGTAGATTGTGGTTGGAGGATATATGCCTCTAAAAAAACCTAAAAAAAGGTAATGACATGACTTTTCAAATAAAAGTGATAAATTTGAAGCATACTTGTGGAAAGGTATATAATAACTTTCATTTGACAGCAAGATGACTAGCTAGCCATTATATGGATGAAATAAGGGATAATCCAAAGTGGTTGATATCTGCTTTTATTGCTAGGGTACAAAAATAATTTAGATACACCATTGGAAGAATGAAAGCATAGAGAGCAAGAAATATAGCTTTGCAAAAAATTAATGGGGATGAGGCACAACAATATGCAAGATTGAATGATTACAAGTTGGAATTATTGAGATACAATTCAGGAAGCACTGTTGAGTTCAAAGAGGATAAAAGTGAGTTTGAAGGCATTTACATTTGCCTTGCTGCACTAAGGGATGGATTCAAGGCAAGATGCAGATTAATTGTCTGCTTAGATGGATGTTGGCTTAAGGGTAGGTATGGATGTCAACTATTGTCTGCTGTTGGCATAAATCCAAATGACTGTATCTACCTCATTGCTTATGCAGTTGTTAGAACTGAGAATAAAGAGAATTGGGGATGGTTCCTAAATCAGTTGAAGATGGATTTAAAAATGTTCAATTCACACTAATGGACATTTATGTCAGATAGACAAAAGGTATGAATCCCTTTACTCTTACAATTTATATATTTCTACACTGTCAACTCATATAGTAATAATAATTATTTGATTTAATATGCAGGGACTACTCAGTATTATTCATCATATGTTCCCAAATGCTAAGCACAGGATGTGTGTCAGACATTTGTGGACTAACATGAGGGCTTTCTTTAAGGGGAAAGTGTATAAGGACTTACTATGGAATTGCGCCAAAGCAAGTTATATGAGTTGGCTTGACACATGTCTTGAAGATGTTGAGAAGAAATCTGTTGAATGCAGAGAATGGCTTAGGGCTAGGCCTTGTGAGAATTAGAGCAGAGCTTGCTTCAAACCTGAGACCAAATGTGACATACTCCAGAACAACATGTGTGAATGCTTCAATATATACATTTTAAAAGCAAGAACAAGTCCTATCATCACTATGCTTGAGATGATAAAGAATCAATTGATGATGAGGATTGCAAAGAAAAATACTAAGATTCAGAAACTTAAACTAGTTAGGAAACTATTGTGCTCTAAAATATAGAAGAAACTAGAAAAGATTAAAGAGCTTTCTAAGGACTATTTCCCAACATTTGCAGGATCCCCTAGAGTGCAAGTATTTAGAAAAGGCCATCAGTTTGTTGTGGATCTAGAAAAGCATACATGTACTTATAGTAGATGGGATTGTACAAGTATCCCATGTGCACATGGTGTAGCTGTCATTTTTGGTCAAAATGAAGATCCTGAGTTGTATGTTCATCAACTATACCATGTTGACACAACTATGAGGGTATACAACCACACCATTGAACCAATAAATGGTCATTCTATATAGCCTAAGGCTAATGGCATATTAAAGATAACATCACCACCTGTGGTTCTCAAGAAGAAAGGGAGGAAGCCAACAGCAAGGAGAAAAGAGGTTGAGGAGATTGAAAATGCAATATCTAAGAGGAAGTCAGCAATAATAACAAAGAGAAAAGAGCATACTGTAAGTGATGATGACCAAGTTGAGCAAAAATACTTTAGTAACTATGAGATGCACTCATTGTGGTGAGGTTGAAGATAACAAGAGATCTCATAAACTCAATAAGACTTTAAAAACACAGGTGAGTGGAAATGTTATAAAAAATTTGTGGTTTGCTGCATTTATTCATTTATAATTGAAAATTTACTAACTTGCACTTGCTAGGCTGAACCATAGTAAGTTTCTGGCCTAACAACAGTTGCTACTACACAAAATGTTGTTGGAGCATCATCAAATCCAAGACAAACTATCCCTGAGAGAAATAGTGGTCTAAGGGTATTTATTTAATTACCTAACTTCTAATTATTGTCTTCTACACTTTTTTTTTTTTATTTTAACATATTTAATTATTTTTAATATTTTCGGTCAAGTAGTGAGGAGATGCCTCCCATGTACAGTGACACCACACAGGATGATTTCTCTGATTTCTTTATAGATGTAAGTATACATATATATTTTACTGCTTTTAATATTTATAGTATGTATACAAATGTTTGGTACCATATGGAGATTTGAAATTTATATTACTTATGGCAAACAACAAATGTGAGAGGATCCCATACTTCACATATTCCTAGTGCTTACTCATCCAATTTACCAATTGGTCAATATGAAAGTCAGCAAAGCATTCTGACTTAGGCAAGTCAGTCAAACCAAACTCCAAGGGATGCAGATAGTTCCAGCAAATTTGGGATTGCATTCCACAAATCACCCAAGTCCAAGAAATCAAGTTCAAGAATGCAACACTATGAAAATGAAGATTGGGGATCTTAGTAGATTTTTGTTGTGAATATGCACAAAATTGATCTACAGCTTAGTTTTTTTTGTTGTGAAGTTACAACTTTTGGATAAGCAATCAACATCCAAGCTTCATAATATGTTTTTGGCAACTAAAATTGTTTTTTGCTATTACTTTTTTTGTTTTTTACAGTAATTATGGGAAAGAAATCACAGATACAGATAATGTAGGTGTTTGTTAGGTGTTTTTGTGATTCAGTGTTGAAACCAATATGCATATGTCACATCCCACCTTAGGCGATATGACGGTCTTAGGGCATGGGTAACCATAATGGTACCAACAACCCGTAGAACCCACTCAATCAATAAAGTAATACAATTAACACTATCAGTTTCAGTTTTGGCAGCATAACAGCTGCAACTATAACATTACCCCAGGTTCACAACCTGCATTCAAGATACACTTCCAATAAAACACTTTAATACTTTTAGCTTCTTATAAACCAATACAAATCCTCCCAATGCTTAATTATTGTCATTACATTACAATTCTTAAACCACATAAGAATTCAATAAAATCAATTACTATAATACTAGACTGTTATAATCTATGGAGTTCTAAAATGATTTGACTCAACAGTAATTTGAAATCATCTTACTCTCAGCAAAGTAGTCTCAAGTGAAGATGGATACTTGAGATTCACTTGCTGACTCTGCTACTGAACTTGAAATAAAACATTGTAGGGTGTGAGATAAGCTCAGTGAGTACTTACAATAAATAAGAAACAGTAGATGAATATATGTTAACAATAAATTGTTAGTATTTAAGGTTAAGTATAACAGTATAGCTGAGATAACTTTTCAATGATCAATATCAGTTGGGGTTTAATTTCATGGTTCCAATGAACTAGTAACAATTGAGATTTCAGTGAGACAATGGAGGAGAAACAAGTTTTCCAAATATCAATAACGATTGGGTTTCGATATCTGAATATTACAATAATAGTATAAAAGACACAGTCGGGAGTCAATATCGATGTCCAATAACAAGTAGGATTTAATATCAATGATGAATGACAATCGGAATTCAGTAATAACATACAATAGTAGTGGAGTGTCAATATTTGGATTTCAAGATAACACAGTAGAAGATACAATCGGGATTCAACAATGATAATCATTGACAATTGAAATTCAATACGATGATCAACACAGTCAAAATTTAATGACAATAATTAGTAACGGTCGAGATTTAATACGATGATCAATAACAATTATCAATAACGGTCGGGATTCAATTGCAGTGAACAATAAAAGTTAGAATTTCAATAACAGTGAACAATGACAGTCGGGATTCATTAACAGTGAACAATTACAGTTGGAATACATTAACAGTAGACAATAAAATTTAAGATTCAATAACAATATTTAGCAGAAATCACAGTCTTGGAAGCGGTGTGCTTCCCAGTGTAAACAGTGGAGTGGCGGCTAATGCCTTGCTCACTCATATTAGTAAATAATGGAGTGGCAGTTATTGCTTACTCACTCATAACAGTATATAGCGTAAGACTGATTAGGTCTCACGGCTAGAACCACCCCTCCTAGCTGAGGCGGATACGCTCACCCTATTCGCAGGCTTTTCCCGTGTGCACACAGTATGATATAATACCCACATCAGTCGGAGATTTCTGCTTTCAGTAATACAATGTGATCACTTTGGATCTAATATATAAGCTTTTCAATATTTTAAACCAACAGTGTACAATGATGAATCTTATAAGATTCAATAAAAAATAACCAGTTTACAATAACGAATCCCATAGGATTCAGTGAGAGGTGATCAATTGTAGGAACAAAGGAATTATATATATGGATCAATTGGTTCCTTAAAAAAAACATAACTATGATAACAGTTTATCGATAAAGGTACGCTGAGTTTTCAAATGAGAACCATTAGTTTAGGAAAGAATTTATTCTAGTAAGAAGATCGATATATGAAAGGTGAATGCTTTTACAGTGTTTAAATGGAGTACAGTTTAGTATTTGCAATCAAATAGTAATAACAAACTAAAGGCTTCAATGAAAGAATTCAATAACAATAATTATGCCGAAGGCCTTATTGGAAAGAATTTAATTACTAGTAAATAGGCCAAAGGCCTTATTGAAAAGAATAATTCAAATAATTATTTGATTTAAGAAATGTAAGGTTTACAAGGTACTCACCTTGACTTCTTTAGCTCCTAATGTAAGCTTTTAGTATAATCAATAATGATACTCCCCAATCTCCGGAACATTTATCTCCTTTGGGTTCTATGTTGAACCACACCTTTAACATCATATAATCACCTTATCAATTTGACTGTTTCAATTCCTACTCTAATACTATTATCCAGTATCAATGTAAATCAATATGTTCAATAGCACATACATATGCACATATCATAATCCGTCATGTTCATTATTTGCCTTATAGAAAATTAATACTCTTTTACATTAGATTCATGTTGAATAGTCATAGTTAATTCAGTATTTCATTAGTCTCATTAATCATTTACTCAGTTTTTCCATATACAGTTGTTAACTGCAGAATATTACATTCTTCTTTATTGTCTAGTTATAATACTAGACCTTGTCATCTTTTTTCAGTAATTTCTAAAGATTTACTAATCCAAATGAGTTTATTCTTTTTGTATTTAAAACTAGACATACACATTTACAACATATCCAAAATTGGACTTAAAATTCAATTCATAGAAAACTTGACAATCATTTCAATTCAATTATATTTCTGTTACAGGGCAGACTGACCCTGTCACACTATATTGAGTATAAATCAAGATTTATATCTCCAATTGCAATTTTCTTTTACTGTAAGGTACTAGAGACATTAAGGAACACTTTTTATGTTTTGATTTTAACCCATTTCCATCTATGTAGTCCCCAAATTAGAATATCTAATTCAGTTTACAACTTGAATCCAAGTACAAAGTCAGTTACAGAACAAGATCTATATCTCTTAATATACTTTAAATTTGGTTAATATATTTTGTGGATTTATTCTAAACATATCAATGATCATTTCATTAGTTTTCAGTTTCTTCTAATTTTGTCTCTATCATGCTCGATTCATAAAATATATTCTTAAGTCTAGCAATGGTGCTAGCTTACAAGAGTTTCCATACCATATCATACTCTCTAGGTCATATCTCTCAATA
>CATKHJ011216186.1:0-11262 GCA_949750685.1 Vernicia montana | reverse complement strand
TAATAAGAAATTCTCATATTAACCTTCTAATATGATTCCCTAGCTTTCATGACTTATAAACATCTAAATCCACTTTTATATTATATATATATACTCGTGATAAACAAGTCTTAACTAGAGAAAAAATATAGGGTATTACATTCTCCCCCCTTAGAAAAATTCGTTCTCGAATTTTTAAAACTTATGGATTTCTTATAATTGCTGGAATAAACGTGGATATCCTTACCATAAGAGTTCGTTGTTGTTTTTTTTCACGTGCATTTTTCATTATCATGGTTCACCTTATATATTTATACACCTATATACCCTTGTTCTTAAATCCATATCCATTTATATATATATATATATATATAACTTTTTTCCTAATTTATTAATTTGAGACTTAATATGTTAAATACTTTTTGCATTCTCTTTGTTAATAAAGAAACAAATCTTAGGTTCAAGTAATTCTTTATATTTATCTCTTCTACAAAAGTTAGCATTCTGACTAATTTTAGACTCTTACATTTTCAGATGAATACATATATAAACTCTGATTATCAAATTATATTTTTTCCTAATCTCTACTATATTCTATTCTTCAGTGATATTTCTTATGTCTTTAATTTTATCACAAGTACTCCAACTTTTCCATGAAAGAATTTTGTATCAATTCTTCTCGCAATTGTCGTGCGAACTAACATATCACTATATATCATCAATCTGAAAAACCACTAAATAACTTCTTCTACCTTATTTGACATACATTTCCCTTTTACACAGTATATACTTTATGTCGGTAGTCCTTCATTTAACTTACTTTATATTCTTCTAACTATTTCTTCACTTCACATTTCTATTTAATGTTTAACTCATCCGGAATAAGCAAGTCTTATCAACAATTTCGATTCTTTTCATATTTATACAGACTTCTACAACTCTATTAGAGTTGTTTCTACTTATCACTATTGTTAAATACTAATTTTTCTTATCCTTGCATAACTTATTTGTTAGTAATCAACATTCTGGTCGATTCATTACAACTTTATATAGCTACCTTCAATCTCTTCATTTCCTTATTTGTTTTACATTAACTTTGAATTGATCAGATAAAATATCCTAATCATATTGGTCCATCTTTTACACCAGAGCCTTATTCATTTGTAGGATCCTAATACTTTATTACCTTTTGTCCCTTTTAGCTTGACACTTATCATGTCATTCTATCACATTGTATTATTATTATTATTATTATTATTTTACCTTATCATATTCAAGATTTATTATTATTTATAACATTCATCATGCACTCTTACTATTCCTTCATGACTTGCTAATATGCATAACTTAGACAATGACTAGAGCATTTTTGTAGTCTCCTACATCCTTTGATTTAACATATAAATTTAATAACTACAAAAACACTATTAGAGTAATAATTAATAACTAAAATCTTCTTGGGACCCTTTTATAACTTAACTCTTTAGTCACAGAACTATGATCTATGAGTTAATGCCTGATGTTTATTCAAAATAATATATTGAATCAAAGATAACCAATATTATTTCCTTTCTTACTTATAAGACCAAATTCAAAAATTATATTATATTATATTTTATTCTATTTTCATAATGATTTTCCAACTTATTATAAAATATATATTAACCATTAATAAATTCTTAACAGTCTACAATTATATTTGATACATTTAAAATTTCTACCAATAAGTCTTATTGCATCAATCTCCATGATTCTCATACTAACATGGTCATATCAAGTAATTGTAATATAAACTCATATTGCTAGAATCATAGTATTATCATTTTAATAAGTAATATTTGTTCCTTCATTATATCATTTAACATTCAAGTAAACAATTGATTATTTCAAAATCACTATGTCATCCTAACCAATATAGCTACTCATTCCTTACATTTCTATCTTTGAAAACCTCTTTCATAGCATTACAAGCCAATCTTATTTCTTTCTAATTATCAACAAGGTCCTACCAAATTCGCTCTCTTTTAACATGTACTTATTATTTACCTTTTTACCATGATTAACTTTTAACAGTTTCGAGAAACATTTACTCTTGACGCGCTCTCTAATTCTTATATATGAGTATAATTTTAATACAACCTAACTTGATAAGATTTTTTTTACAAATACCCACAGATTTTCATTGTCTTCACTTATTTGGTTCCTAAACCTTCAACTCAATATCCTTATTAAACTCTTGGCAAAATACTTACTCTCTCTATCGTCAAAATACTTACTCTCTTGGCAAAATACTTACTCTCTCTATCGTCTATAGTATTTTACTCTATTGGTTTACTGATTTTATTTACAAAACTCATAACGAAAATAATTTGACATTTATCATCATGCATTTTTGTTAAACAATTCAAAGAGAAAAATACAAAATCATAAAGAGAGGAGACTAGGGTTTCATTAATAATGCATAACAAAAAATGAATACAAAAAGAATGAATTAACCTAAATATAAAGAGACTATATATAGGCTAAATCAAGGAAACTGAAAAGACCCTTAATAAATAATAAAATAAAATAACCCTATATTTCTTAACAGAAAGATTACTTAATAATTAATTAGTCTATTATGATGATATTTACATTTTGTCAAATAAAATACTTGATATTGAGAATGGATATACTGAAATACATATTTTGTTTGGGTTTTTAAAATTTTTTTTTTGGTTCTATATTGAGTTTTTGAATTCTTATTTTTTATATTAAATTTTTTTTTGACAAAAATAAAATTAATGAAAATTTTTGTTCATGACAGTTTAAATATTAAAAAATTATATTAGTTTTTCAATATGGAGGTTATACAGGAAAAACTCTTTTTTCTTCCTCTATACTTTTTAAAGTTATATCTATTAAATAGTTCAAATTTTAGTAATTTAGAAAATATCACTAACGAATTTCTTATAATTTTTTTTTTCACAAAAAGTACTAATGTGGAAAAAAATTATATATATATGAATTCAATAAATAAAATACGATAAATTTTAAATTTTAAAATATTTTTTCCCTAATTATTATTGCACAAGCAGTTTGTCTCATTTGTCAAAAAAAACAAAGAAAAAAGCAGTTTGTCTTATGGTAATAATGTAAATAATTGAAGTGTCAATTATTGCTAATTAAGCAAAACCGAACTGAAATCCAACTAATTGGTTGGGTTTAGTTTTTTTAAATTTCAATTCGGTTTAAAAATTTTAAAATTAAATTAAATTTCGATTCGGTTTGATTTTTATCTAAAAAATTAGATTAAAATCGAATCGATTGAACTTTATATATATATTTATTAAAATATATTTATATTATATATATATATTTATTAAACATATATTAAAATTTACTTGAATTGTATCTCAAATTTATGGAAAAAAAATAGCAAAAAAAAAATCAAAATCAGCTCAAACCGAGCAACCGAACCAAACTTTTTTAGTTCGATTTGATTCAATTTTCACTCTATGTTCGGTTCAGTTCGATTTGATAAAAATGTGATTTTTGATTTTTCAGTTCGATTCGGTTCAAAATCGAATCGACCGTTTGCTCACCCCAAGCACATTGACTACAAATAATTTGAACATAAAATTTGGAAAAACAAATTAAATACTTAATTATCAAAAATTAATTACATCAAACTGTGCAATTAGTTAAAATGAAGTAAATTGGATGATAAATTTTAATGATTATGTACAAATACACACATACAAATCAATTTTCATATAATTGATATGGTGTACAATTATTACCCATTTAATTAATGTTTCTTTGATATGTTATAATATTGATTGGCCTAATAATTTTATATATCCTCGACTTATTACCAACTTATGATGTTTCAATTTTATTCAATTTTTAAAATTTTATCAATTTATATAATTTCACATTGATTGCAATTATATCGAATAATTTTAGTGTATGAGCAATTATATCTAACTATTAGTTTAAAATATAAAGGAATATATATATATATTTTTTGCGATACTTCAAAATTCATCTAAATATTACTCCATTTATTCATTTTTATCCGTCGTTTTTTATTGTTTTACAAATATTAAAAAATAATTAATTACGCTAAGTTTCAAGAATAAGATGACTAAATTACCCTTTTGATTATATAATATGTGTATTAATTATATAGTAGATGATAAGAATATAATTGAAAAAAAAATAAAATTTTATTAATTTCCTAAAATGATAAATATTTTAGAAAAAAAAATTCATTAAAAAAATATCAGATAAAAAAGAATGGAGGAAGTATAACACAAATCCATAATGAAACTATTATTAACTTAACATATAATAACTTTTTCTCAACTTTATAAGTTTTGAATTGTATTTTAGATTTTTGTTTTTTTTTATATAATGATAATAATGATATTTGTTCTTCATGTTCAAAATTTTCCAAAATATCGTGCCTAATAATTAATATTAAAAAAAAATAGCTAAAATGAACTTCATATTAGAATTTACTTCCACTGCAAAAAAAAAAAAAAAAAAAAAAAAAAAAAACTATTATTAGAAAATAAGAATACAATATAAATAAAAATTAGCAATAATATTAATCATAATTTAACAAGATTATGAACATGTTATTTATATATGAAAAATTCTTGCCATTTATTGTTAATTTTAACATAAAATATTAAATTTTATTTAAAAAAATAAAAAATAATATTAAATTATTGCGGTTAAATATAATACTTATTGTGAGCGGCGAAGTAAGAAATTTTGTTTAGTGGGATCACTAATTAGTACTAAGTGATAATAATATATTCAGAATTAAAAAAATTATTTCATATATTCATATAAATAAAATAAATATTATATATCATTTGCATAAAAAACAATACATAAAATAAATTTACATGAATAGATAATTATAATAAATAAATAAATAATATTTTACAATTATCCTATATGTGATTTCATATTTTGAAATCGTTGCATAACTGCCTCGTTATCAACACTATCAAAAACATCCTTTTCAATATATGTTAAAAATTAATATATATAATACACAACTAATATTTTTCCTAATCTATAATTCTATAAAAACAATACATAATTTAATTTAATATTTAAATAAAATATGAATAAATTAGGGCTTACCTTAACTCAAAAGAAAAAGCATTTCTTAATCAACCACTAAATTAGATAAGAAAATTGACATACAATAATAATAATTAGAGATGACAAAACTCGATCCATTCCAATGGAAAACCCATCCCCATCCCAAATTCAATGGGGAATCTCCGCCATGTCTATAATAATGGGACAGAAATGAAACTGAGTCTCCCCGGCTCGATCCCTACCACGATTCCACAAAATTATATATATATAAAATTATTAACTTTCTTTAAAATTATATTATTAAGTATTTAACTATATTATTATTTTTTAAATAATAATTAATAATATATAAAACTTAACATAAATATGTATAATATTTTGTCAAAATATATAAATTATGAATTTTAACATTAATAAAATTATAAAAATATAAATAGGAATCCCCGCACTCGCCCTAAATTCGATTTACTCTGCCTCATTTTTATCCTAACAATTCATGGGACGAGAAAGAGAATCTCAAAACCCGTCCCACCCTGCTCCATTGTTATTCCTAACAATAATATCCTATAATTAGAATTAAAACATTTTAGTTAAAATAATTAACAATTATCATATTACTCATTAGAATAAGTATTCATAAAAAATAAAGAATTCAAAAAAAATTAATAATAAAATATGTAAAAATTAAAATTACCTTAAAAAATAAATTTAAGGTTTTGTTTTATTTTGATCAATTGACAGTTCAACGAATCAATCAAGCAGAAAAAAAAATCTTCAAGGCTTCAAAGAGAATTTGAGAAAGAGGAACACACTGAAAGTATAAAAAAGAAAAACGGCAAAACCACAACTGCGTGTAAAGTGAAATTGTTAATTTGATTTGGAGATTTTTTTTATTTGTTTGTCTTGTTTTCCTTATTGAATAAGTAAACTTCACATCACAATCAAATTTTTTTAACTTTTATCTAAGTAATAATAAAAAAAAAAAAAAAAAAAAAAATTTAAAACTTATGAGTTGTTGTAGCTTCCTTACAAAACTACTTCATACTCTCTATTTTTTAATTTTGTCTTTTTCTTTTTTTTTTTTTTTAAAATGACACTTTGGTAGAAAAGTAAAAACTAACTAATAAAATGAGCTATTAATAAATTTAGGGGGTCACATTTTAAAATTTAGTAAAATCACTAAAGAAAATATACATAACTTATAAGAATTTTTAATTTTTCAGTTGAGTCAGGTCATCTTACTTTGATACACCACCCTACACTCTTACTTATTGTAATGATTTTTTTGGTCAAATTGAAAAGAAAATAAAATTTAAAAAATAGAACTCATGTCTATTGTAAGAGTTGAATATTTAATTATGAGTTAATACAAGAATCAAAGTCCTTATGGCTTATGGTTATTTCCTATTTTCTGGTATATATATATATATAAGTGCTTTCTGAATCACTGTCTCTAAATGGGAGATTAGATTTGTTCATAAAAAATCCTATTTAACACACTTGAATGTGACACTGCCAATTTGCCATTCTTCGTTGAAATTTTTTTGTCAAATTATCACTCAACTTAATAATGATATTTGTTCTTTCTGTTCAAAATTTTATAAATCTCTGCCTAATAATTAATGCAAAAGAAAATAGCTAAAATAAACTTCGTATTGAAATTATTATTTTTAACTAAAAAAATAAATTTTTTTAGGTGTGTTTCGTTCATTCTGTTGACTAAGCTTTCACAAACACTATCATGAAGCATATGATCATTTGAATACTATAAGGAGACAAAAACTCTTTTCTGTATGATCACAATAATGACTGCCAAATTTTAATTTAATTAATAATTGAAATATTTGAAGTGAATTTATTATTTTATTTTGAAAAAAAAAAAAAAAAATCAAGGAATCAAGTTTCATTGCTTGGTTATGAATTCTGCAAATTCATATGCAGCGTATATTACTTTTTATTGCATTACCAAACAATAAACTTAATTTTTTACAAAAATGGAGAAAAGTGTTGTTTTTTGGATTTCTTTTTAACCATATATTTTAAGTACTCTCTTCATTGTTTTTTTAAAAAATTTTACTCGAATTGTGATTTAAACTAACAATTTTACAATATTGAAAAAAATTTCAATAAACATTGAGCCAAAACTCATTTGTCTCTCCATACTCACTAAAGAAAAAGAAGAATTTCAATTTTTTTTCCTTTTTCTTTCTGCTTGAAAACTCATATTTTACAAGAATTTAATTCAAATAAAATTTTATTTTATCGATTTTCAAATTTAGAATGACATAATTTATAAACTTTAATTATTTTAATGTACAAATGAAATTATCTCAAAATAAATAAAAATCATATCATTTTATAAGAATTCAATTTAATTAAACTTGATTCATAGTCAAATTATATAAATATTGTAAAGATTTGAATTCTAAATGTTATATAAAAAAGAACTACTCAATTTATTAAAAACACAAATGTACCAATATTTAAATATTAACTTTTTCATGGGAATAATTAAATATAAAAATTGAAGTTTATAAATAAATAATAAGACTTTGGATGATTTTATAAAGTCATCAAATTAAGAAATTAAATAGGGAATGTGGAAAGGAAGTGAATTTATTTATTTATTTATTTATTTTTTGCCATGAGTGGAAAGGAAGTGAATTGAAAAAATGAAAATGACTAGAATTGATTCTTTCCATTTAATATACATAGTGATACATTTGAAGTTGAAGGTCAATACCCTTTGTTTTTTTCTTTGGAAAAAAAAAAAAAAAAGGGTCAAGAGCGTGGCACTCGGTTTTCACCCATTTCACACTTACAATTCCTTGTCTACTTGAATTTCTCTTTCTTCTTCTTCTTTGCAATTTCGGAGAGGGCCATCTTTCACATCTCTCTCTCTCTCTCTCTCTCTTCAATTTGCATTCTATCTATATAATTTTTTTAAGTATTAGGTAGTCATATTTTCAGAGTTAAAATTGTTAATGTCAAAGCAAAGTTTATCACTTAGATAAAATTGTCCTTTCTCATACATTTTGTCATGCTCACCCAATAATTTTATCTAAGTGCATGAGAAAGGAAAATTTTATCTAATTGATAAACTTTGCTCTAGCATTAATAATTTTAACTCTGAAAATATCATCACTCTAAGTATTAATATTGAAAATCAAACTCTACTAATCATGCATAATATATTTAGTTTTTTCATTTTCTTTAATATGAAGGGCAAAAGTCTCGTGTTCCAATCTTTTTTATTTATACATCCACTATTATAACACGAGTTTTCATAATATATTTGATTTTTTTTATTCCCTTTAGCATGGAAAGTGTAATACCCCAAATTTGTTTATGACAAATTGATATACTTAATGCCAATTCTTGTTTGTACTTATGGAGTAGCTAGGAATATGTCAGATTTTAACTGCTTGAATAAATTAATGCAGTTTCTTATGGGCCTCAATTATAACTATGTTCATGTGAGGTACCAAATATTACTTATGAAACCACTACCAAGTGTTAATAGAGCTTACTCTATGGTACTTAGAGTAGAGAAGTAGAGAGAGGTACACTCATTTACTACTGAATTTACAGAAGGTAGAGCATTACTTGTTAAGAACTATGGCAATAGAAAGGATAATCAGAAAGGAGGAAATTGCAGGAAGAAAGATAAGTCTGAAAGGTATTGTGACCATTGTAATATTACTGGTCACTTGAGGGAAACTTGCTTCAAATTACATGGTTATCTTGATTGGTATGAGGAATTGAGGAAGCAAAAGGGTTACAATGACACTAAGAAACAAAAGAACAAACCTCCAGTAGGAATGACAGCTCAAGTAACAGAAACTGAGGCTGAGGATCATAACTCAGGGAAGGAGCTTACTGAATAATGGTCATCTGCTATTTCTAATGCAGTGCAAAGAGAAGTTCAGAAGTACTTAAAGGGCAAAGGAGTGGAGGATGGAGGATATGTAAACTACACCAACTATGTAGGTATTGTCCACACCCTAACTTTTAATTATTTTAGTTGTGGGTTTGAAAGTATCTGGATCATAGATTCATGTGCTACAAACCATATGTGCTTTGACTTGAATTTACTTGCACAACTTGAATTTACCTGTTTCCATACTTTCTACTTCACAACACATCTCCAATACTACTCCTATTACAAATACTTCAAAACCCTCAGAACCTCTAATAGATTACTTACAACCTTCGTTTTCTATTAGACATAGTAATAGAACCAAAACCAAACCTCAGTGGCTCAAAGATTTTGTATCTATTGTTCAGTCAGACACATTTTTCACTGCTGCTTCTCAATTAAGAACTCCATATCCTATTCAACCTTCTCTTTCACCATTCATTTTAAGTTAATCTCATATGGAATTTATAGCAAATGTTTCTACTGTCCAAGAACCTATAATCAAGCCAAACAAGATCCTAAATGGATTAATGCTATGAATAAATAAATTCAAGCATTAGAATTGAATCATACTTGGGAATTAACTGAGTTACCAGCTGATAAGAAGCCTATAGGTTCCAATTGAGTCTACAAGATTAAATATAACCCCAATGGCACCGTTGACAGATATAAAGCTAGAGTAGTGGCTAAAAGGTATAACCAAGTAATAGGAGTTGATTACAATGATAGTTTTGCACTAGTAGCAAAAATTGATACAGTCAGATTTTATTTGGCTATTGTTGTTGTCCAGAAGTGGATTATCCATCAATTGGATATAAATAATTCCTTCCTCCATGGTTATCTTAATGAGGAAGTTTATATGGTGCCACCTAAAGGGTATTCTATTAAAGGTTCAAAGGTTTGTAAACTTCTTAGGTCCTTATATGGTCTTAAAGAGGGCTCCAGACAATGGAGCCTTGAGTTTACTGCTAAACTCAAGGCTTTTGACTCATTCAATCTTGTCATAATAATTGTTTGTTCACTAAAGCCACATCAATTGGTTTTCTAGCATTAATTATTTATGTTGATGATGTGTTGGTAACTGGTACCTCTAAAAGTGATACTATCTATGTTAAAAGGTATCTACATTCTCAGTCACTATTAAAGATCTTGGACAAGCCAAGTACTTCATAGGACTTGAACTTGTCTTTGCTTCTACTTGTTTATATGTCAACCAAAGAAAATACATCTTGGATCTTCTCCAAGATACCGACCTTTTCAGTGCCAAACTAGCTTCTTTGCCACTGCCTTCAGGACTCAAGCTTACTAATACAAAATCTATTGGTGCTCTCTTGTCTGCTCCAAAAGATTATAGAAGGCTGATAGGAAGGCTCTTATATCTCGATCTTACCAGACCTGATATCACTTATGCCACACAACAATTGAATCAATTTATGCAAAATCCAAGGCAATTTGTAATATCCCAGGTTCTTATTGGTTTTACTATCATAAGATATGCCATAAGGATGAGTAGTGGAGCCTTATTTCTTAATGAGTTGTATGATTAGTTTGCCTAAGTTTCATGAAAGTACATGGTTGAATGGTATCTGTAACACCCCAACCCTGAGCTTACTGTGAGTGTCGAGGTTGAAGGGAAATGATCGGATTAGGAGCAAAGACTATAGATGACGATTGTGGAAATTGGAGAACTGAACAGGTATCGGTCTGGAAATTGAGCCCTTGATTGTATGAAATAAGGTAGAGAATTTTAGAAAAAATATCAGATGAGCTATATTTGACATGGAAACAAGTGAAATGCAAAGTTTAAGAAGGAAAATAGGAAGTTAGGAATTAAAACCCTAAAACGGATACGAGTTTGGAAAGTTGAGGTGTTAAGTGCAAGATCGACAACTTCCAATTTCGGAAAGGATTTCTAGATTTTATTTGGAGAATTTATAAAAATATGAGGACATTAGAAGTAGTAAAACTCACAAATTAAGTTGGAGTAAGCATAGAAAATTATTTAAGCGAGATCGGTACACAAAGCGCGAAACCGATGGATTCCGACTCGGAGATTTTTAATTAAATTTTGATTAAGGGAATTTGATGGGAGAAATGTTGATTAGGATACTAGAAACCTAAAAATTAGATTAAAAATAATTTTAGACTAAAACTAGAAAGAGTAGTAAAATTGTAGGCAAAAAAAGGCAAAAAGGTAATTTTCTTTTAAAAGATAATCATTATATTTGACTAAGGAAATAAATAAAAAAATATAATAA
>CATKHJ011215997.1:0-12525 GCA_949750685.1 Vernicia montana | reverse complement strand
TGAATTAAGTAAAATATTAATATAATTATATTTATATTATATTTATATATTTTTACAGTAATTATATTTTTCTAGTTTAAAATCATTGATAAATTATAAGTTTTGATTGTTTTTGTTCATATAAATTATCAAATTGCATATATATATATTTTTTCAAGATATTCGAATCTCCGTATTGTATTGAATTGGATTGTATTGAAACTGAAATATTCGATTTCCGAATTGTATTGTACCGAAATTTTCGGAATAATACAATACGGAGATTTTTTTATTTTAGTTATGGTTTCAGTTCTCTACAAATTAAAATTCTCGAAATTCAACTCAATCCGAAAAATTTTCAAATCCTCATATTAGACCGAACCATGCTCGCTCAGCCCTAGTGAGTTTCATATGTAACTGTCTAATCCAAACTTTTTGGGGTTTTAAGGAAAGACAATTCTTATATATATTAAGATATATCTCATACCAATATAATTTTTTTATCTGTTTTTATCATATAAAAAAATATTAATATATTTTTTTTATTTTATGTGTTATCATTAAATTTGTGTAAGCACTTAATGTAAATAAAACCTAACCTTTTAAGAAAATGATTAGAGGGAGTTTGACTTTGGTTAAATAATGTAAAATCTAAAAGTTATTTTGTAAAATTTTGTAATTTCTTGACTCTGTTTACATTTTTTTTTAAGTCAAGAAGCAAACAATACGGCAATTTCGTAATAAATTATTCCAAATGAATACAAATAGGATTATTTTTAAATGAATTCAACTACATGTAATTTATTATGATAAAAATTATAATTAAATGTATTCAATTTGATTACTTGCAATACCCAAATATAAACTAGTCAAACTAATTGAAAATCCTTATAATAATCACAATAAATCAAGTGTATTATTAAAATTTTTTGCTAATGAATTAGCTCGATATTATTATTAACTTCTTTTGATTATGCATTTTAATTTTGAATGCAAGAACTAATCTAAATTAAGCAAATTCTAATTCAATTTCTTGACCTCTTTTTCTTGTTTCAAAATTTTTGGGTCAAGACATTTATTCAACTCACAAGATTATGGGTTCTTGAATAAACTGGCTCGACTTGAACCCTAGCTAAAGAAAAACAAACCCAGGTGACTAGACTAATAAAGCTAATTGTACAAAGTACTGATTAAATTACATACTTAACACCATTAATTAAAAATCCATGAATTTAGTTTTCCTCTGGCCCCAGAAAAATAAATGGAATTTACTCTGTTTTCCTACTCAAAATTTGTATGGAAAATGCTTAATTTGGAACATAAAAAACAGAGGATGCAGAAACAGAGCAATGAATACTATGTTTTTGACTCGGTCTTCTCTTATTCAATACAACTCATTAAATATGCAAGAAAAAATTGAGGAAAAGGAAGAAGTTACTGATCTTATTATTAACAAAACAAGTCATGGCCGACTGATGACACTGACTTAGAAGATACCCTTCTCCACAAACATCCAAACAAGAAACTTCCAACTTCATATCCAACAGTAAAACCATTTTGGGTATATATATATTTTGTTTCAAGGTGAAATGGTGAAGGAAAAGACTCTCAGTCTTCGATACATAAAGTTTTTTTTTTTTTTTTTTGTTGGTTTCTTTCGTGGGTGTCTTTCTCTATTTGCTTGTAATTCCCGTCCAAGACGAAATTTAGTGGATAATCAAACAAATACTTCGTTGGAGGTTTTCTTGCAGTCAATCTTCTCATTTCTTCTTCTTCTTCTTCAGGTTCATTTCCTCCTCTTTTCTTCTCCTCTCAATTCTTGATTCTTGAACTTTTTCCCCTTTGTTGAATATTTGAATTCTTCAAATTTTTTTTTTTTATTCTTGTTGTACACAGAAACACACTGACTCGCTTGTATTTATAGATACGCGCATGTATTTATGTCTATATATATTTTCTTGTTAATTTCTACTTGATTTTATCCTCAATTTGTTCTCTTTACAAAGATTCAGATATCTGTTCTGTTGTCTACTCTGTTCCTTTTGTTTCTTGTTGATCTTTAATTGCTTTCAATTCTCAATATTTACACACTATTTTGTTGATTTTTTTTCACTTGTTGAGTTCTGGATTTCTTGTTAATTACCTGTTGATTACATGACTATTTTACTCATCTAAATACTCTCTCTCTCTCTCTTTTTTTTTTTTTTTTTTTTTTTTTTTTTTTTTTATAATTTATCAAAATTCCATTTTCCTTGAATCTCCCTAAATCTAACCCTTTACCCCAAAAAAAGATGCAAACATGTGGGAGCAGAAGCTTCTCTGAGCTAGTAACAGAACTGCAAGTCTCAGCAGAAGAAGTAGCATCACTTGCAAAGAACACTGAATTAGATAAAGAAATTTATACTGAATTTGCTGTTCTGCTTGAGAAGTTCACACCAATTCTGATAGAAATAAAGGACAATGATAAGGTCATGGATAGACCACCGGTTAGAAAAGCAGTTGAGTCTCTTGAGAAGGAGCTTGGGCGCGCCAAGGACTTGTTTAAAAGCACAGGTTCAAGATCACCTCTTAAACAAATGGTGGACTTGACTCAAGGTCTTGGGAGATCTTTAGGCCTTGTGCTCTTTGCAAGTATTGATGTTTCTCCAGAAATCAAAGAAAAGGTTGTAGCACTTCACAAAGAATTGATGAATGCCAAGTTTAATTTTAGCTTGAGTGCAAGTCCAAGTCCTAGTGTAAATCCTAGTCCAAGTCCTAGTGTAAATCCTAGTCCAAGACCAAGTCAAGAATCAGGATTTGTGAGTGAAATGGACACTGAGAGGGAAATTGAAGAAGAAATCATTACTCTTAGTATTGAAGATGTGGTGTTGCAACTTAAGTATGGTAATGATGAAGACTTTAGGCTTGCACTTTTGGGATTGCGCGATTTTATTAAGGATAAAGAGGTTGATAAAGAATGGATTAATGATGAAGGAGTTATTCCAATTCTGTTTAATCGGCTAGGTTCAGGAAATCCTAATAGCAGGTTGACTATCATTCAAATACTAAGGATCCTTGCTTCTGATAATAAAGAAAACAAGGTGAACCACATGAGAATTGATTATTTTTAGTCTTTGTATTTTGGTTTCAAAAATGACAATTTCAAGTTGTTAGCTATCTTACATTTCGTGGTAGTCTGCAGGAAAAGATGGTAGATGTTGGGTTCTTATCACTATTGGTGAAGTCTTTGACACGAGATGTAGATGAACGGAGGGAAGCTGTAGGACTATTGTTGGAACTTTCAGAGATTTCTGCAGTTCGGAGACGTATTGGAAGAATCCAAGGCTGTATTGTTATGCTAGTAACGATGCTTAACGAGGATGATCAAACTGCTTCCCATGATGCAGGAAGGTTGTTGATTGCTTTGTCAAGCAATACTCAAAATGCACTTCATATGGCTGAGGCTGGTTACTTTAAACCTTTAGTGCATTACCTAAAGGAAGGTAAGATCAGAACTTCTTTTCACTTTGTACCTGAGCTTTCTAGTTTAAAATTTAAAACCTTCTAAAATTTTGTTGTTGCTTTATGTGCCTTTGAAATGCTAGACTTATCAAATTTACGAGTTCAAACAAAATGGTGTACTTTCATAAGTTAAAACTCTAATTATTGAATTTATCTAGTACTTGAACAATAACAGAAAAAAATAAGTGAATTGATCCAAAGGAAATTTATCAAAATGTGCTCTAGTAAGTCTATTAGAGGAAGAGAGAAAAGTAAGTGGAGGGTTTATGTCTATAACTTCATTTAGGAGGTTGGAAGAGGACAACATATGATCTTATTTTTACATTCAATCTCAGATTGTTGACTGCTGATTATCTTCATTGAAAGATTGAGTAAAACTTTATACATAAATTGTTTGTTGAAGAGTCAAAGGATATACTTATACATAGCATGTATCTTTGTGCAAGGTGCATAGAATGAATGTACCTTTTTGTCTTACTTCATCTGAAATTCAATTGAAATTGAGGTCCAAATTATATTCCTACAAAATACTGAACATGTCAATTGTGTTCTTGTTCTAAATGTAATCATCTTGTTTTTGCAGGCTCTGATATGAGTAAGATCCTTATGGCAACAGCAATTTCAAGAATTGAGCTCACAGATCAAAGTAGAGCTTCCCTGGGTGAAGATGGGGCAATTGAACCCCTTGTCAAAATGTTTAAATCTGGAAAGCTTGAAGCCAAGTTGTCTGCTTTAAATGCATTGCAAAATTTATCAATGTTGACGGAAAACGTACAGCGTCTAATCAGTTCAGGCATTGTAGTGCCCCTACTTCAGCTACTATTCTCTGTCACATCTGTGCTAATGACTCTTCGGGAGCCAGCATCAGCAATACTTGCAAGGATTGCTCAATCAGAAACTATTCTGGTTAACAAAGATGTTGCTCAGCAGATGCTCTCACTTTTGAATTTGTCTAGTCCAGTAATTCAGTTTCACCTCTTACAAGCACTGAATAGCATCGCTTCCCATACTAGGGCAACCAAAGTAAGAAAAAAGATGAAGGAAAATGGTGCAGTCCAGCTTCTCTTGCCCTTCCTGTCAGAAACTAATATAAAAAACAGAACTGCTGCCTTAAATTTGCTTTACACTCTTTCTAAAGATTCGCCGGAAGAATTGATGGAACAGCTTGGAGAATCTTATCTTAATAACATTGTCAATATTGTTTCTTTATCAACATCTGAGAGTGAAAAAGCTGCTGCAATTGGAATTCTGAGCAACCTTCCCATTGGCAATAAGAAAGCAACAGATATACTCAAGAAATCTAACTTGCTGCCCATTTTGATATCAGTAATGAGTTCAAGTGAATCAAATTCAACACACACGAAAAACTGGTTAATGGAGAGCATTACGGGCATATTTATTCGCTTTACTATTCCTTCTGACAAGAAACTACAGCTTCTTTCTGCAGAACTAGGTGTGATTCCTTTGCTTGTGAAGTTGTTGTCAAGTGGGTCATTGGTTGCAAAGTGTAGAGCTGCAACCTCACTAGCTCAACTATCACAGAATTCACTAGCTCTAAGAAAGGCCAGAAAATCAAGGTGGATGTGTATTCCTCCTTCTTCAGAAGCTTTTTGTGAAGTTCACGAGGGTTATTGTGTTGTTAAAAACACATTTTGTTTGGTCAAGGCTGGTGCTATCTCTCCTTTGATCAAAATATTGGAAGGTGAAGAGAGAGGTGCTGATGAAGCTGTTCTTGATGCACTTGCAACTCTCTTGCAAGATGAAATTTGGGAGAGTGGAGGTAATTACATAGCCAAAATGTCTGTTTTTCAAGGGATAATAAAAGTACTGGAATCAGGAAATATAAAGGCTCAAGAAAAAGCATTGTGGATATTAGAAAGGATATTTAGAATTGAGGAACACAGAACAGAATATGGCCACTCTGCTCAGGTTGTGCTTATTGATCTTGCACAAAATGGCGATTCAAGATTAATATCAACAGTTGCAAAAGTCTTGGCACAGTTAGAGCTCCTGCAGCCTCAATCTAGTTACTTCTAAGAGAATTTGTGTCATGTAAGCAATCTTGTGCATACAGTTTTGCTTTATACTTTCATATGCATTGTTGCCTGCAGATTTTAAGTTCACATTATTTAATTCTTTTTCTGCGATTTGTCATGTGATTTTCTTTTTAGAGATGAACAATAAAATTTTATAGTATCTGATCAAAGCACTGTTTTTTTTTTCATGAGGCACAGAGTATTAGATGAGGATTTCTGATAATGGTGTATTGATTTGGCCTGAGAAGGCTATTGCAGAATAAAATCAAAGATTTGAAATTATTGGTATGACATGGTTTCTTGTGAGTTTTTTTTTTTGCCAAAGGTTTCTTGTGAGTTTGATAAATACTTTATTCAGTTTCTTTTTTACCTGAGACAAACTTTAGCAAGCAAGGAACACTATGCTTATGCATTTCACTCACAAAAACTGTTTTCAATACATATACCAATCAAACTTAAAAATTTACAAGAACTTTAAGGAGTAACCCAGCTCAAGGACCTGATAGCTTGAGCTAGACCCCAAGAATTACATAAGTCATACTATCTTATACAAGAATATAATATATTATTAAATCACACCATACGAACATTTTTATCTTAGACATGAAAAACTAGACGATAAATATATGGATCATGCCTGATGAAGATGATTATGTAGCCTCTTATCCTATTACAACAGTAGTATCAAAGCACATGTCACAGATCCAACAGCAACACAGAGCGAAGAGGCTGCAAAATTGATAGAGCAAAAATGTTCAAATGATCACAAACAAGAGATTATTACTATAGGAATTATGATAGATTGATACAAAGAATTAACACAGTATATAAATAAAGATTAAGTGACTGGAGAAGAAAGAAGACTTACCATCCTTCAAGAAAGCTTCTATCCCCTTTCTGTTTCACTTTCATGCGCGGACAACATTTGCATTTTCTTCCTGCAAGTCATTTGAATGCAGAATTGAACTTAGCATCAGAAATTTGAAAACAAATATAAATGAAATGAAAAAAAACATTAATCTGTTTATTTGTGTTATCTTTGAGTGAAAGTGAAAGAAAGACCTAGTTTATTAGGCGGGTTCTTGTCGCTGATGTTCTGTTTCTCTTGCTGCTTTTCCATTGTTAACTAGGTGAAGAAGAACAAAAATATAGGCTCTCAAGTGTTATTATATCCCTTAAATACTGTTATTAGTGAATGATTTAGTTGCATTATATATTCAAGAAAAAATGGTTTAGGAACCTTAATTATGAAAAGAAATGCTTTGCTGGCTGCATATCATGCATCTGTAGCTTTTGTCATTCTTGAAGCATCTCAGAATCAGAATCTCTAGTTATTTCATCTCAGAATCAGAATCTCTAGTTATTTCGATCTCCACTGAAACAAATTAAAGAATAAAACTTTTTCCTAAAAAGAAAAAGAAACCTTCAAAGTTGAAACTACTAATTATGCTCCTAGCTAGCGTGAAGAAATTTGAACAAAGTATATGCCAACAGAAAAAAAAAAAAAAGAAAAGAAAAAAATTGATTCATGTAACCGACTTCAACTAGTTTATCATGAGTTGTGTTTATCAATTAAATTGAAGTTGAAAAAAGAGTTTATGAAATAGATGTAGGCAGTTTTTTCATAGCTTTTTCTTGTTGTGATATATGCTTCTACGCGGAGAGACAGAATGAAGATGTAAACAACATCAATCAAGAAATTATTAGATACTCACAATAATTTATCAAATATAAAACTAATTATAATTTTTTTAATGAGAATATATGCCTTGTTTCCAAGGTTTTTTTTTTTTTTTCTTAGGTTTTTTTTTTTTTTTGAGTTGAACATGATATCTTCGTACTAGTTTATATGTAAATCGAGACTAAATCTTTTTCTACGAGCGACTTCAAAAACACACTCTCACACTTAGCTTATACATTTAGGTGTTAAATTCTGGGTTTTTACCATATACGAAAACCCTTAGGTCCATTTAAATTGAAATCCAAAGGCTGGTCATTCGAGTAGTTTCATTAAAATCCACAAAAACCCAAAATACATCACTAAAGCCCATATTTTCCCAGTTAAAATCACACGACAAGTCGTTATTGTCTTATGGCAAAGTCAATTAAAAAGATAAATAGCAAAGGCATTTTTGCTGATAAACGGCGTCGCTTAGGTCCATCCCCTCCTTTCTTCTTATTTGGCTTGTCTAAAACCCTAGTAAATTCTCTGCTCCTTTCTTTCCTCCTTTCTCTAAAAGATTTGAGAAAAATGTTGCGTCGAAACATTCGATTGAGGAGAGAGTATATATACAGAAAGAGCTTAGAAGGCAAAGAGCGATTGCTCTATGAGAAAAAACGCAAAATCAAAGAAGCCTTAGCTGGTAACTACCCAAAACTAACCAAATATTTGCAAACAGAACACTGCATAATATGTAATTGATATATGTCTTTTCTTCACAGAGGGAAAGCCCATTCCTACCGAGCTCAGAAACGAAGAGGCTGCGCTTCGCCAAGAAATTGATCTTGAAGATGAAAACACAACCAGTATGTATTATGCTTTTTGTTGAAATTTGAAATTCTTTCCTTTTTTTTTTTTTTTTTAAACAGTTGCTTAATTTTTTTTTTGTTGCTTTTTATTGTTGAAATTTCAGTTCCAAGGACTCATGTTGATGATGAGTACGCTAATGCAACTGAAAAAGATCCTAAAATTTTGCTTACTACTTCACGGAATCCAAGTGCTCCTCTTGTACAGTTTGTAAAGGTTTCTAATTTATGAATTCTGTTGTTTATTTTCTGGGTTTTGCTTTGGTTTTCAATAGCTATTCAAAAGCCTCTTTCTTTCTATAGGAATTGAAGTTTGTCTTCCCTAATGCAGAACGAATCAATCGTGGTGGTCAGGTAATCATTTTCCCCCTGCTTCAGCTAGACTTATACTTTACTACTTTTAAATTGGCTTTTTGAGATAGTGGTCACTTGCTGTTTTCAATTTTTTGTTTTAGTTTCTTTTGTTACATATAATTGATAACTGTGAAGCACACTTTTTGCCTTTTTCATTCTTGATGGGATCTGTTATTTTCTTTTGATGATAATTATTTATCGGTATCGGATATTCTAATGAAACTTATGCTCAGAAAAATTATTTGTTTTGTTATCTGATGGACTGCTGAATGTTTAGATGACAAAGGAATGTGACCAATTAAGCTTGTACAAGCGGAAATACTAAATAGGATTTCCAGTTTTGTGGTCTCTAGATAATCCTTAATGGCAAGTTAGAAACTTAATCTGATATGTTTGCATATTTCAGTATCAGTGTCTGGGATGGGGGATCATTTTATATATCTGTCTTGACGACAAGACTTTGGAATTTGTCAAGTGAATGCACTTTTACTTCTTTGCAGGTTATTTCTGAAATTATTGAAAGTTGTCGCGCACATGATTATACAGATGTCATTTTGGTTCATGAGCATCGTGGTGTGCCTGATGGTTTGATTATAAGCCACCTACCTTTTGGTCCAACTGCATACTTTGGATTGCTCAATGTGGTAAGTATTTTGGTCATTCTTGTGTTTTTGGTCCTCTGATTTAGCCTCTTTGTTCAGGGCATTAAAATGCTAATCAAGTGTTAAACTGTAGGTTACCAGACATGACATCAAGGACAGGAAAGCAATTGGAACAATGCCTGAGGCTTATCCACATTTGATTCTTAACAATTTTAAAACTAAGGTATTGATGAATCATTTTGTAATTATTGATTATTTCATCTTAGTCTATGATTGACTTCTAAGTGGTAGTGGACATTAGCAGTCATTTTAGCCTGTTTAGTGTTTAACTCTTTGTGTAGCTAACTAATTCTTGGTAGATTTTTCTCAATGTAGATTTTAAGTTCATAATGAACAAGTAGCATTTGTTTAGATGATGATTTTTTTTCACGTATAAAGAAGCCACTTATTGGAGAAGAAACTGTTCATTCCTTGCATACTGAGGCTGTGGCTTTATTGCTGATATTTTTTATGCTTCATATTAATAACATTGCAAGTCTAGTTCAATAGTGCATGGATAAGTAATATTCAGAAGAGCCCATGTAGCTTTTCGGAGATGTGATATTTGCATTACAGTCTGTTATGGTTTCTATGTTGAACTTACTAAAAAACTATAATAGATATGCCAAAATATTGATGGATTCTATTATTGGATCTCCTATAAAACCCACAATTTTATTGGTCATTTAGTGTATTGTTTGTGTCGATATGATTTGCTACTAATAACACTAAGGGTGACGCAACCAACCAAAAGCTTATTATTTATATGTTCTGGAAATTGGCAAAAGTTTCTTAAATAATTTGATTGAACTCCACTAATGATTGTAGGTTGCATATCAAGCTTATGCTATATCTGTAATGTGGGGTTGATTTATCAATTATTGCCTACTCATTGATGGTTTTTTGTGTTTATGGATTTTCTGTCACTTCTGATAGCTGGGGGAAAGGACAGCAAACATTCTAAAGCATCTTTTCCCAGTACCAAAGCCAGATACTAAACGCATTATCACTTTTGCAAATCAGTCCGACTATATTTCGTTCAGGTTGGTTAACTGTCTAATCTCTTGAAATATCTTCTTCTTTTTTGAATATTTCATCACCTGCCCTTTTTGCTAGTATTCACTGGTGATTATATGTATTATACAGGCATCATCTGTATGAAAAGCATGGAGGTCCTAAATCTATTGAGCTCAAGGAGATTGGTCCACGGTTTGAAATGCGACTTTATCAGGTAACTCTAATGCCAATGAATTCACTTTTCTGTCCTTAACCCCCTCTAGCCCCTAAGTTACAAAGGCATTGGTGTTTACTACAAAATTCTGTGATTTTTGGCAATGTAGAAAGGAGTTTTGCTCTTGTTGTAGAGAAATTGTTACACTGGTATGGTAGTTTGGTTGATTGTGCGCTCAATTTTAATTTAAATTTTAACAAGAAAAATCTGTAGGAGGAAATAATATAACATATTTCTAAATTTATAATTAGTTGAGTTCAGTTGATGGATGCTGTGCTATAAGAGAGCTTTAATTCTTTTAGTACAAGTGATATAATAAGAGCTATTCTGGAGAATGCTGTAAACTCTTGTTGCAACATGTTCTTGGTTCCACAGGATCCACTGAGCTTTGCCTGCCTTATTGTTTATTTATCTTTTGCTGTGTGGCGTTTCTTAGATAGTACTTGGTTTTGTTGACTGGGCTCCCAATCAATATGTAAGGTTTTTAAGCAGTATCTTTTGAATCATCTGATAAATCTATTTGGTTTCTCTTTTGTGTTTTGGGGGTGCAGATCAAGTTAGGAACGATGGATCAGAGTGAAGCCCAGAATGAATGGGTGATTCGACCATACATGAATACATCTAAGAAGCGGAAGCTCATTGGGGACTGATGCCTCAAGAAACCATTTTCGACAATATATCTTTGTATGTTGGTGATGTTTAGTATCAACTATGCTTAAGCTAATTTACAGTTGCTTGCACTCCAGTTCCTATCAGTATTTATGATGGTACTGTGTTGGCAGCAGCATGTCCCTCAAAGGCGCAAAACATGAGTGAATTACTATTTAGTCAAAACAAAACCTTTATTTTCAAAAATTAATTTATAGTCCCTACATTTTATTACAATTCAAAGCCAAATTTTATTGATTCTATTTTTTTTAATTATGCGAATATTTTAATAATAATAAAAATAATAACAAATCTATCTTTATATGTTAAAATTAATATACTATTGATAGCTGGATAAAACTATTAGCTAGGGTTATACGCTGACCAAACCGACACAAACCACCCAAACTGAACCTGAACCAAAAGACAGTCTACAAATGTATAGGATTTGTCAATATTGGCCAATCAGAACATGACCAAACTAAATGTTCAGCTGTAATTTTTAATTGATTGCTAAGATGAATATGCTGATTTTATTTTCATGGAAAATGGAACAAGATTTCTGTATAATATAACACTAGTCAAAACATGGCATGGCTAAAGTGCAGTGGTGTCCTTCTCAATGGAGGGATCCACATAATTTGAAATTAAAAAAAAAAAAAGCCAAAGAAATACACTCAACAAACCCTCTATCATTTATTTTTCTTTGCTAGCTCAACAATAAAATTTCCTTTTGAAAATTTTTGTCTTTGCATGGCTATTTGAAGGCAAATGGGAGAGAGAGGTAGCAGCAAAAAAAATTGCAAAGGCAATTTTAAAGATTCAGAGAGAAAATTTTTTCTGAGAAAATTTTGAGTGAGAGAGAGTTTTATTATTTTTAGGAAATAATTCCTAAAAAGAAGAGTAATAAAATAGTGAGAAAAATACTTGGGGTATTTTTGGAAAACACTGTGAGTGTTACTATTTTGGGTTTATTTCATTTTAATATTGTATTGTCTCTAGATTTAATCTAGAGAAGACTCTCTTGTACCTACTATTCGTAATAGTGGAAGTATTTTATTCGGAGTTTGTCCCGTGGACGTAGCCCAAAATTAAGGGTGAACCACGTTAAATTGCTGGTGTTATTTTTTGTTGATTGTTATTATTTCACATTTTGGTACCCGTGGGCCCAACAAGTGGTATCAGAGCTATTGGTTTTAATTTTCCTTGAAAATTGAGAGTATACTCTGTGGTTGCAGTTTTGACTGATCTTCCATATCAGAAAAAATTGTCTCGAAAAATTATTATTGTGAATAGTACTCCGAGTTACTGTTCAAGCCCAGTTACTATAGCAGCCCAGTAAGTTATTGTAGCAGTCCAGTCCGTCACTGTAGCAGGGTATTGTGCAAGGATACGGTACTATTCACATATACGGGTACTGTTCACATACGAGTACTGTTCACACACACGGTACTGTTCACACATACGGTTCCTGTAGCAATTCAATAGTATTGAAGCTATGGAGGCAAAGACAAGTAAAATGATCAACTTAAATGGCACAAATTACCACATATGGAGAAATAAGATGAAAGATCTCCTATTTGTGACGAAATTGCATTTATCGGTGTTT
>CATKHJ011215903.1:0-15093 GCA_949750685.1 Vernicia montana | reverse complement strand
AATAAGTTTTAATTAAAAGATATTGGAATTAATTTAAACCTAATTAAAGTTTAAATTTTAAATTTTTATATATTAAATTCTACTATTTAAAAGCAGATAAAATTGAAGGGAGATAATATTTATACAAAAATTTTAAATGGGGAACAAAAATCCCTAAGAAGATGGGACTAAATAATCCCCATATATGAAGCAGGGACGGAAATTAAAATTCCCCTACTAAGGCAAAGATGAGATAGAAAATGATACCCCGTCAACTCTCACCCCACTACGTTGCGATCCCTATATCCTAATAAATTTTCAGTGGTTTTAAATATCCGTAGCTCTCCTTTTCCACCCCTTTGAATGAGCAAGATTGCAAGAATATTCTAGAAGGTTATACCCCGGCTTATCATTTCCTTCTTGAAATTAAGCTTGTGTTTGGGAATGGGTGAAAATGAAAGGGGGAGAAAGTGAGGAGAAGAGAAAGGGAGTAGAAAATTAATCACTTGGGCCCACAAATTTTTGTCACCTTATTTTGAGGTGAAAATGAAGAGAAAAATAGTGTAATTGTTTTTTTACCCTTTCAAATAAAAGGAAACTTATTTAAATTAAAGGGCAATACTATAAATTCAATTTCAAAATATTTTTTAATCATTATTTCAAATAAAAAAAATAAACTTTCACCTCATTTTCTCCCCCTCAATTTTCTCCTATTTCCAAACAAAACAAGAAATTATATATAATCTCTTCCCTCATTTTCTCTACCCTCACTTTCTCCCCCTTCTTACATTTTTCCCAAACAAAGAGTAAAAGATTTGAGTATTCGAGACTTCCAACAAGATTATTACATTCTGAGGTATTATAATAATTTTTGGAATAATTAGCTCTTAAGTCATCCAAATTATCTTCTGAAAATTAAATTCTTGGTAATGAAGGTATTTTTAACAAAAATAATATAACTTTAGTTTAGTAGTAATGAAGTAATATTTAGAACTGAAAATTTTCAAATTTAAATTTTCATGGTTGCAAAAAATACCAAAAAACAAAAAGAAAATTTTTGTGTGGTGAAAAAAAAATTATAAATAGTTTTGACAAAGATTGAAAAATTAATATTCTCATGTTGGTAAATTCCAATATGTTTTAGCCAAAATATAATTAGGTAGAGGTAGCAATAAATAAGCTAGATTAAACTCGTATTGGATCAGATCGGATCGGATCATATCATTTCAACTTTCAACTATTATGATTGTCATTTTTTTTAAAAATAAGTTTGAATTAGGTTATTTCATATTGTGAGCGAATTAGATTATATATCAAGTCAACACTATAAAAAGATTTCAGATTAAATGAATTTGGTAGATTTTGGGTATGATTATATATTTTTTTATATTAATCTTTTTTTCAAAAAAATTATTTTTAAAAAAATTATTAATTTATTTTCTATCAAAATAACAAGTCGTGTTTTGAATTAAATAATACTTGAATCAAAATTTCGAGAGTGCGAATTAACTTTTATATGATTTTAGATTTCATGTAAACGCAATTATGGGTTGGGTTTATGATACTACAACAATAAATGGTATTAATACTTAATTCCTATGTTTTGGGTATTGACTGTGAAGCTTCAATAATCAATATCCCTAATGATAATTTGGGAGCAAACTGAGCTAATAAGTACATAAATACAATAATAATAATATTAACTAAATGACATTGATATTCCATTATGGTATACAACACATAAGAACACTCACTTACTCATATCTTAATACTATATTGTTAATAAATTTCTTTCCATGGATGATTAAAAAAAAAAAAAAGAAAGACATTTTTTTTTTCTTTTAGGTGTTGATCACAAAATGTAAATTCAAATTAATATATAATTTTAAAGCAAACGGAGCAAATAATGAAAATAATAGGTGAAAACATTATTATATTTACTATATAACATATTCACATTGTTATTCCATTATCATTATAGATAGCAACACACAAGAACATTCACTCACACTCATAATACATAAAGTGCAGAAATTAATCTTGTACTTTATTTTTTTTTTTTTAAAGACAGACATAATATATAATATAATGAAACTATATATTATAATTTTTTCTCCCAATTAATATGTTGTTTCATAACATCTTGAATTAAGAGTGACAAATTGAAGTAAGAAGATCCACCAAATTCCATAGCTTTATTTGCCATTTCTCCAAGTTCACTTGCTTTCTTCCTTCTCATTTGACCTTCTTCTCCACTATCCATCAAAATATTCACAGCAATTTCCACTTCTTCTTTCTTCACTAAAACTCCAACTTTCTCTTCCTCTCCCCATCTTACAGGAACCTCAACTCCAACTCTAACACCAATCTTTAAAATCTCAACAATTAACTTCTCATTAAAGAATTGCTCAGCAAATAAAGGCCAAGTAATCATTGGTACACCAAAACAAATACCTTCAATTGTTGAATTCCAACCACAATGAGTTAAAAATCCACCAATTGATGGATGTGATAAAATAAAAACTTGTGGTGCCCAACCTTTTATTAATAATCCTCTTCCTTTAATTCTTTCTTCAAAATTTGACTTCACAAACCATTCTTCTAATTCATTGAATTTTTCCCCAATTTTTGTTGCCCAAATAAAAGGTTTCTTAGATGCTTCTAAGCCTAAGGCTAATTCTATTAATTGTTGTGGTTCTAGTCTACATAAACTACCAAGACAAACATAAATAACTGACCTTGGTTTTTTTGAGTCAAGCCATTCTAAACATTGTTTTTCATTAATTGAAGCTTCGTTTCCTCTCTCAAACTTGTCTAACTTCTCCTTGTTGCATAGCGAAACCGGTCCAATGCACCATACTTTTTTCTTTATCGCCTTTTCGTATGCATCTTCGCAGCAATTTTCAAGCTCGTCAAAGCTATTAACTACTACCCCATAAGCTGTAGATTCAGCTTCTTGCATCTTGTTTCGAACATCATCTAAATCTGGTAAGCTAACGAAAGATCCAGGAAGTTGAGATCTTGTTACTTTAAACTTTTGAGGCATTCCTGGAACCTCAAAAGGTTCGAAATTAGAAGAGACTGAAAGATGAGCATTGTGAAGTCTTACATTATGAGCACTTAAAAGTGAGAAGCAACACATTCCATGAAAAACAATTCGCGGAATTTTGAATCTTTGAGCAGTTTTTGATGTCCAAGAAAGACATTTATCTGAAATTATGCAACTTGGAGGTGGTTTTGCATTTTCAAGAATGGTTTCTAATGGTTCTTGAAGTTTAGCAAGTGCATTATAGAATTTCTTGAGTAAGTCTCTTGAAGGAAGAGTATCGAGATTTTCATACCCAATTGGGAGACCAACTTCTTGGCAAGGAAATGGGATTTGTACAAGATTTATAGAGAGGGCAGAATCTTTAGCTCTATAAATGATTTTTTCAAATCTTGAAGCATTGTGAGGAGTTGTGATTAAGCTCACAATCACTCCACGCTCAGCAATAAGTCTAGCCATGTCTATTACAGGAATCATATGGCCTTGTGCCATTAAAGGGAATAGAACAAAGTGAGGTTGGCTGGCCATTGAAGCCAATATTGCAATACAACTTGGCAATGCTTTGTTAGAATTGGTGAAGTTTACTCTTAATTAACTTAATATCAATGGGTATTGGATACGCTGTGTCTAGAGAATACATATGGTTTCTTGCCATTTGCCACTAGGGCTAAGGTCTTACATTGTGGCTTGACTTTGACTAAGTCCATTGACAAGATCGGTTAGTAAAGAAATGTAATTATTAGATAGACTTAATCTACTCATGATATCCTTACTTAATTTAATTTAATTTCGTGTTGATAGTGTCAATGCAAGTTCATTTATAATTTCATATTTCATATTGATCATGTCAATACAAATATATTTACGATTTTATATGTACACGGTAACTTTAAATTATTTTATGTTGATTAAATCAATGCATATATGCTATCAACATATTAAATTTAAATTATATATTACCTTATGCAATTTGGTGCACCAATCAACAAAATTTGAGTATGTTTTACATAAAATGTTAAAATATTTGAACTTTTCTTTCATGATCGCTAGTCACATGCATAGTCAGTATTAAGATTGAAATATTCTTATTACTAATAAATTATTTAACACGTTAGATTTGTGAAACAAATCTTTATTAAACATTAAATTCAAAATTCAACAAAAAAAAAAAAATTATATATATATATATATATAAGAACTTGTCAACATTTTGGATGGAATTTATGATCGATATCTTAAAATTGCTCTTGAAAAATTTTCTAGTATTTGGATTACCATAAAATACCATTTGCCAATACAAACAAATGTTTTGAAACTTCAACAGCTAATGCTTTGATCAGCTAGATAACTGTATATATATATATATATTGGCTATGGAACGATATGATGGGCTCTAATAAAAATGACACTCATTAATTACTTGTACTCAACTACTCATTGTGAATTTCTTCTCAATTTCGATAGTCATGCTTGTGCTTGAAGAAATTGGCAATATATATACATAGCATTTATAATTTATTGCTTTTTTTTATTATAAATAATAAAATTATTAGAATTTGAATTCCTAACTAATGAATTATAGAAAGTTAGACATTAAAAAAAAGTTTACATTTTCTAAACCTAAATCTTGCCCATGACCATGTCAAGGACAGATATTCTATGCCCGGATGACATTAAATCTAATTCTGACATTTATTTCATGTTCTGGCAAAGAATGTGAGAGCTTAAAACAGGCTTCATTTGAAAGAGTTTAATTCTGGTGGAAATTAAGGACCCATGCTTCATGCCTACGTTGTTTATTCATGGCAATAACACGATAAACGATCTCTGCAACATGTGGCACATATGCAAAGTAGTGGGAAAACAAGAAAAACCATGAAATTTTATTATTAATATTTCCTTTTTTTAAATTTTGAGTCTCATTTCTTTTTTTTATTATTAATATTGCCTTTTTTTTTTTTTTTTTTTTTTGGTGAGTATATATTTCCTTGAAAATTTTGAATGTACAGTGGTCAATGGCAAAGTTGACTTTTACTAATTCTTATTTATTCTACCAATAAGATAAGAATATTACTTACTTTATACGTACCCCACCTACCTATTTTTGTTTTGTCAAAATTTACAAAATTTATTTTGTTTGATATGGCATATTGTTTTCGTGCCAAACGCGTTTCAAACTAATTTTTGTACTTCTGACCCATTGACTAGGGTGGCAATTTCACCCGATTTGGTAGATATTTGTTTTGACCCGGTCTTAATGGATCAAGTTCTATTCGCTCATTTAATAGGGGAATAAGTAAAAATTTAAATTTTAATATCCGATATGAATTCGGGTTAGATCTGAATATAATATATACTCGCCTTATATCCGATTTGATTATATATATTTTTAATTTTTCAAATATTATATATATATATATAAATAATATTATTTTTTATTTATAACTTATTTTTTTATGTAAAAGATATATATATTAAATAATTATTTTTAAAAAAAGAAATAAAAATAAAAATGGATATACCCATGAGTATCTGCTCCGTTTCATTACCCACCCCGAAACAGGATGGGTGGTGGGACAAGTACAAAAAAAAATATTATATGGGTGGGTATAAACATGTTCATGCGTCGAATTTGGATTTAAAAAATACTCAATTTTTCAAAAGCTCGATCCAGTCGGCTCGCAATTTTCTTCACTAATTAAAGCCCGCAGTCCGGCCCACAAACAGGTATAGGTATGGGTAATGTGAAATCCGTCTCATTGCCATCTCTACTATTGACTTAATTATTCTATTAAGTTTTTTTTATATAAATTAATTTTTATTTTATTTTTTTAATTAAAAGCTAGAATGAAAAATATCAAAGGTGCACCAAAACATTTTAACTAGATTGAAAATTTTATTGATCTCTCAACAAACTTTTATATTATTAATAAATAACAAATACTATTTGAGTAACCAAATTAAATTATCACAATTACATTTATAATTATACATGTTGTTACTTCTTATGCCTCTTAAAACCTGAAATTAATTTATTATAACAATTTAGGAGTAACAATATCAAACACGACACGAACCCAATATAAAATTAGCAGGTTTGGATTAAAGGTTATCGTATTCGTGTCGACTCGATTGTGACACGAAAATAATCGTGTCGTATCGCGGATTGGTCCGTTAACTCGAAAACGATACGTTTAATATATTAACACATTTAACCTAATATATTTTATGACTTTTAAAATATGTATATATAAATATTACTTTTAATCTTCTTTATAAATTTATATATAATTATATTTTATTTAATAATATAAATTAATAGGAATTAATTTAATAAATTTGACAATTTTTAAATATTAAAATAAAAAATTAATTAATTTAAAATTTTAAACGTGTTATTCATATTGTGTCGTGTTATCCATTAATTAAATGAATCGTATTCATGTTTAGATTTTTGACACGATAAACTAATCGTATTGTGTCCGTATTGACTCTTATCGTGTTATAAGTATAGATCAACTCGACTCAAATACAACCCATTAACATAAATTGTCACCCCAATAACAATTCATACGAAATATTCAATATCATCCGCACAATAATATAAAATTTCACGTATCAAATTTCGTGATTTTTATGTACCAAATTCTTATTTGAATAGAAAATATCCCAATTATGCATTATAGATGGATATTGAGTCTCATACGACCCAAATATAACCTTTTTTTTTTTTTTTTTTTTTTTTTGTCCTTGAAAGTAAATAAAACAACAATTAACAATGCTAGTTAAATACAATTAAGTTGATTTTACGATTCATATTAAGGATGTGAAGGTGAAATATCTCGATTACTGCCCCCATAGTTATTACTATGATAATAATTTTAATCAATATATATATTATAAATTATTATTATTGTTGTAATAGATTTGAATTAGTTTGTCAATATTTTTTATAGTAGTAATTATATAAAAATTTAAATTATCAATCATAATATTCAATTTTAAAAAGAAAAGAAAAGAGAGTTATAAGAGAAAATGTATCAAAATTATTATCTTATCTTGTTCAATAGGCCGAAATAATATTATAGGCTATACAATAAGAGTAACCCTTCCTTTTATGAGGCAGCGTAATTAAAAAGACAGCAAATTTAGGGTTTAAGTTTCTGAATATTATTTGATGCCCTAAAACAAGTAAAGCAGAGATTTAAATAGGGGTCCCAAAACTTTAAATACAAAAACAAATATGAAAACTGCAAAAAATGGTAGTTTCGAAATAATACAGTAGAATAAAATAAAGACCAAAATAAGGAAAAACGCCACAAACAGCGCCTAAATCTGAATTTCCTACAAAAAATTACAAGCAAATTATTAAGTTACCATAAATAGAAAAACTGCCCGTTTAGGGGTCCAAATGAAAGAATTTGGCCGAAAAACGACGTCGATCATCGCCGAGAGTAATGAGTCAGATCTGTTGGACCATTTTCCTTTTGATCAAGTACCCGCAGAGCCTAAATTTCCAGCTGCTTCGGGCTACTATTTCTTCTGTTTGACTCGCTGCCTCGAATTATAAACCCTTCTACAAAGGCCTCCACATCACTTTAACATCTCTTATCAAAATGGTAATAACTACCTGAGACTTCTCACTTCTCATATCCTTAAAGGAAATGAGAAAACCGATCATATCACAACTTATTGACATATTGCCTGCTTATTTATCTATTGCTTTTTTTATAATATGTTATTTTCTATTTTCTTTTCACCTAACAACTTTGTTCAAATAGGATTATTATATGAAAAAAAAAATTAAACTTTCATATTAATTACCCTATTATAGACACACACCTAATATAATTAAGTACCTCACATTTATTTTTTATTATTTTTAATACTTAAAATTATATAAAAATCTCAAATTAAATAGAATAGTGAGCAAAAGGAGAGACTCCACCTTCTCAATATTTCAGCTTTAATATATATATATATATATATATATATATATATATATATATATATATATATATATATTAGAATAGATGTCACATTTGTAAGTGCGTAGACCTTGCTTTTAATTTCTTTAATTTCTTGTTGCTTTCTTGACCCTTGCCGTAGGGGTTCAGGCTAGAAACAAAAGAAGGGGGAAAAAAAATAATTTTATGGCTTTAATTATATATTTATTTCTTATTTATATTCAATATATATCATATATGTCGCATCATGAAAATTAAGGAAATGGATCCTAATTACTAGCATAATTTTTTTTTTTTTTTTTTTTGATAAATTTAACTTGAATTGAGACTCGAGATCTAACAAACCTGGAGATAACTCCAGTATAAGAATGGTAGCAAGGCGAATTTCTCATTATATATCCGTTCCGCCCCATACCCAAAGCAAAATGGATAAGACGGATATACCGTTTATCCATTTGTCTTGCCTGTTCATGTCAATTTATTTACTCAATGGTATGTATACAGTGAAGAAATTAGGCTTCAAGGTTTGGAAGGATCAAGAATAAACACGAACAAGGAAAAAAAAATTAATCATAGAGCGCGTAAATCAACTGGTAAGAGAATTGTTCTAACTTAATCAAAGTCTTGGGTTTGAATTTTGAGAATGCAACTGTTTTAAATACTCAGTAGGGAATTTTTTTATCACCCTTGTAGTTCCACCCAATTTGAACAGAAGTAGTCCCATGCCAAAGGTGTGGAGACTCCTGTAACTAGAGATGCTCATGGTTCGGTTTGATTGGTTTAGAGTAAATATTTATAACCAAAGCAATAAAGTGGGTTTTTAAATATTTCAACTCTTAACTAAACCAAGTAATACTAAAAAATATCAAAATCAAAACTATTTAGATTCGGTTTGGATAGTCAATTTGACAAAAGTAAAAAAAATAAAATAAAATAATTGAAGAGATTATAGAAATTTAACAAATATTAAAATAAAATTATATTACTAAATAACGATCAACCTTATCAATACTATTAAAAAAATAAATAAATTTTAGGTTATATACTTGAAATTTTATAGCATAATAATAATAAATTAGAATGAAATATTCTCCAAGAAGTTAGTAGATTAAAATAACAACATAAAAATCTTCTAAAATATAGAAATTCAGTAGATATCTTTAACTTTTAAAAAATAATTTGCATATTAGTAAAGTACATATTTAAAAAATGTATAATTTTATTATATTATTGGCTCGGTTCGGTTTAATTGGATTTTCATTTTTTTAAACTAAAATCAAACAAAAAATTTGGTTTATAAAAATTTTAAAACCGTAACCAATCACGAAACAATCTAAACCATAGTATTTGGTTTTGATTGAATTAGATCAATTTAATTTGGTCGATTTGGTTAATTTTTGTACAGTCTTACCTATAACATAGCACCAAAGGGAAAAAAAAAAAAAAAAAATTATAAGGGTCATATAAAAACTTTTAAATTTTTAGTATTTATTATTTATATGTAAATATAATAATACATGGGTAACAAATAAAAATTTAAAGAATTTAATGCAATATATATAAACCACACAAATGAAGTTTATTAGCAGAAAAAATAAAATTGAAGAGATATTTACCAAATAGAGCAAATCGATTTCGAATTAGCAAAAAATTTCAGTTTCAATCGAGTTTGACCGATTTGACTGCGATTGAAATCTGAATCATAATTATATATATAGCTTGATCACTTCTACCATTGCTTATCTTATTACATATTCGTTTTGATCTTATCAATCATTTTCTTTGTTGTTTAGAATTGAATTTTCCTTTACTATAAATACAAACCATAACACCTTAATAATTCCATAAATGCTATTCTTGACCTCATATATATATATATAATCACTAAGCAAGTATACATTGTGGTTCTATCAAAATTGTCCCAACTTAAACCTAATATCCATTTGACTGTTTTCTTTGGATTCTAAGTTGATAACAAAAAAATTGTTAAAAAAAATCACAATCAACAAAAAAATATATATAATTAAGTCGTAATACAAAGAATCAACACATATAATATACCTTAGATGCGTGTATGATTTGTCCAAACAAAAAAAATCACAATCAACAATCAACAAAACAAGCAAACAATACAAAAAAATAAGTCGAAATATAAAAGAATCAACACATATCATATACCTTAGTGTAGTGTGGTGTATGATTTGTCCAACCATCTTTATAATTAATGTCTTTATCAAATCAACAAAACGATCATAAAAACTACGGGTAAATAATTCTTTCAATGTCATCACAACATAAAATTTTCTCGCCTGCAAATGCCTAAATTTTTAATTTTTTATAATTAGAAGTCACCTATAAATTTTTCGGCCAAAACTCCACCTGAATGCTGATTTGACGTGACATATCACCCCAGCCATTTAACTCAGCACGCCACGCCAGTTGAAATTTAGTAACCACATATTGAAAAAAATCAAAATTTAGTGACTTTTGATGTCATTTATATATTTTGCCTTTTGATTCTTTTAGTTATTTTTTTTTACTTCAAAATATTCTTTTAATTATTTTCACTAATATTCTTTTAATTCTTTTTTTTTTAATCTTTTTATCAAAATATTCTTTTAATTTTTTAAGAGAAATATTCTTCTAATTTAAACTTTATTTAATTTTTAATAAATTTAAATAGTAAATTTTTCCTAAAAATCAATCTATAAATCCAAAATCATTAGTTACTTTTTTTTATTCAAAATATTCTTTAATTTTTTAAGTGAAAATATTCTTATAATTTAAACTTTAAAATCAAGAATTATTTGACCACATTAAAATTTAAATAAGTTATTTATTGATTTGAATAAAAAACCATCTAATATATTTTAAATTTTAATCATCGAGTTGTTACTTTCTATGCAAAAATTTATATAAATCCTTGAGGTCATCTAATAAATGTAATAGTCATTAATCTATTAGAAGAATATCTTCTGATTTTATTGTCTTAATTTATAAAAATAAAATAAAATTTAAATTAGAAAAATATTTTCATTTAAAAGAATTAAAAGAATATTTTGATAAAAAATAATTAAAAGAATATTTTGATTAAAAAAATTAAAAGAATATTTTAAATGAAAGAAAATAATTGAAAGAATCAAAAGCCAAAAAAATATAAATGACATCAAAAATCACTAAATTTTGATATTTATTCAATGTAATCACTAAAATTTATCTGACGTGGATCTAATGAATCGTGCTGAGTTAAATGGCTGAGGTGACGTGTTATGCCACGTCAACATTCCAATGGAGTTTTGGCCGGAAAACTTTCAAGTGATCTTTGATTGAAAAATAAATATATTATTTAAAATTTATATAGAAAAATTGATATATATAGAAAGTAATATATTAAAAAGGAAATAATCTATTGTTAGTTATTGATAATTATTTCAAAAATATATAAGCTAATTTTAATATATTAAGTATAAGGATAATTTTATCAATTAAAATATTTCTAACAAATTTTGCTTTGCTCTTAATAATTTTCAACGTAATCATTAAAATATATGGATATAAATTTTAAAATATATGACCCCCAAGCTTCCATCTAGTTCATATATATATATATATATATATGGCAAATTGATCGCTTTATATGGTCTCTAACTATTCTTCACAGAAAACAAATTAATGGAAAAAAAAAAATGAAAGGAATTTTTGTTTAATTCAACTTAAAATGGGAGTTGTAAATTAATTCATGTTATTGAATGTTAATAAATTTAATCTATGGTATTCGAGATTTGAGTATTCGATACTTCCAACAAGATCATTACATTCTGAGGTATTATAATAATTTTCGGATTAATTAGCTCTTAAATCATCCAAATTAGGTTTTCCAACCTGCCATCGGTCAAATATATTTAATTAGAATTATCTTCTGAAAATTGAATTCTTGGTACATAAGGTATTTTTAACAAAAATAATATAACTTTAGTTTAGTGGTAATGAAGTAATATCTAGAACTGAAAATTTTCAAATTTAAATTTCCATCGTTGCAAAACCAAAAAACAAAAAGAAAATTTTTGTGTGGTGAAAAAAAAAATTAAAAATAGTTCTGACCAAGATTGAAAAATTAATATTCTCATGTTGGTAAATTCCAATATGTTTTAGCCAAAATACAATTAGGTAGAGGTAGCAATAAATAGGCTAGACTAGGCTCATATTGGATTGGATCGAATCGGATCGGATCATTTCAATTTTCAATTATTATAATTGTCATTTTTTTAAAATAAGTTTGAATTAGGTTATTTCATATTGTGAGAGAATTGGATTATATATCAAGTTAATACTATAAAAAGATTTCAGATTAAATGAATTTGGTAGATTTTGGGTATGATTATATTCTTTTATTAATCTTTTTTTTTTTAAAAATTATTAATTTATTTTCGATCAAAATAACAAGTCGTGTTTTGAGTTAAACACTACTTGAATCAAAATTTCGAGAGTGCGAATTAACTTTTATATGATTTTAGATTTCATGTAAATGCAATCATGGGTTGGGTTTATGATACTACAACAATAAATGGTGTTAATACTTAATTCCTATGTTTTGGGTATTGACTGTGAAGCTTCAATAATCAAAATCCCTAATGATAATTTGGGAGCAAACTGAGCTAATAAGTACATAAATACAATAATAATAATATTAACTAAATGACATTGATATTCCATTATTGTTAATAAGTAAAGTTCAAAAAAAATTTGCGATTGTGATTTTGCATGAGAATAATGGTAAGGTGTGGAGGAAAATTGTGTAGAATAGATAAAAACATTGGAAAATTGTATAGAAGAGACAGCAACATACCAATTGATGAAAATGGATTTTAGTGTTCACGGGATGGGACCATTGTTGAAATATTGTTTTTTTCTTTATTTTAAGACTTTCTTTCTTTATCAGTCTCAATTACATTTAGGGTTGGCGAAGGGGTGCCTGCCTTAACGAAAAATGTTCATCTCCGTTTTTACCTTACATATGAGAATAATTTAGTCTCCATCCTTTTTTTTATGGAAATTTCCGTTCTCTACTTGAATTTTTTTTTGTCTTATCTCACTTCAAATTTATATATTTTTAAATAGTGTAATCTAATGTATAAAAATTTAAAATTTAGACTTTAATTAGGTTTAAATTCATAATATATATATATATATATATATATATATATTGACTATTAGTATTATTTATATATTTTATTAATTTTTTATATATATTACTTATTAATATATATTGTAATACTTAAATTTTTTTATTTATAAAATTGATAAATAATAGCTGAAAAATAAAAGTAATTTCATTTAAAAAATGTTAATAGATTTAGACACACAAAATATCAAGAAATGAATCAATATAATCTGAAATTCTTTAGAGTTGTCATAATGTAACAGAATTACAAAAAGTGAGTGATAAAATTAGAAACCCTAATACATGTGTTTATATATATATATATATATATATATATATATATATATATATATATAAGGGTAATTGAGTAATATTCTTTTTATATGTAAATATAATATTAGGTCTCCATGGAGGCATGGATGGGGATTCTCTTGGGTTGGAGAATACATTTCCCATCCTAGCCCCGTTCCTACTAACGGGAAAGAAATATCTTCTATCTATGTCCCATGAGAATAAAAATTGAAAAATCTCCACCCCGTTCAGGATAAATCTCAGCAGGGAACGAAAATTTCTCGCCCCATTACCATCCCTAATTTTCACAATATTAATTATGATAGTCATATAAAAAATATTAATTCATTTATATATAATATGTCGTATAATATTGAAAAAAAATGTAATGTATTTATTGACATCTTATAATTTAATTGTATCATTTGTTTATAATTACTAAATAGGGGAAACTACATTAAAATATCATGTGGTTTTACGCTTATTTTAAATGGGGGTTGTGATTTTTTCGTGACACTTTAGTACCCTGAACTTAATGTCGTTTGACACATTAGTGTCAATCTACCTAACGCCGTTAAAATTATTGATATGGAAATTAAAAATATTATTTTTTCCTACGTGATGTCCACGTGTCATATATAAAAATTGAAAAGGAAAAAATATACTAAAATATCATGTGGTTTCACGCTTATTTTAAATGGGACATGTGATTTTTTTTTATAATATTTTAGTACCATGAACTTAATGCCGTTTGACACATCAATTTAACGATTTTAATGTTAATTTGCTTTAAGAATTTTGAGTATTTGCGAGCGATTTAAGGAGATAATATTGAAAAAGATTTGCAAATGAGAAAAAGTTGAAACTATTAGGGATTTTGACGTTTTAGAGATTGAGGAAAATAAAAATGTTGTATTTTAATATTTTTTTTCCTTCTCATAAACTTTTGCTAAAATGCTACATTTTTATTTTATTTTTTTTCAATTTTTATGTTATATAACATGTGGACGCCATATAAAAAAAATATTTTTTAATTTTCACGTCAGCAATTTTGACAACATTAGGTAAATTGATAATAATGTGTTAGGGTACTAAAGTGTTACGAAAAAAAACACAGCTCCCTTTTAAAATAAGCGTGAAATCATAAGATATTTTAGTATATTTTTTCCTTTTCAATTTTTATATTATATGACACACGTGAGCGCCACGTAGAAAAAAAAATATTTTTAATTTACACATCAGCAATTTTGAAGGTGTTAAGTAGATTGGTACTAATGTGTCAAACGGTATTAAACTCAAGGTACTAAAGTGTCATAAAAAAAATCACAATCCTCATTTAAAATAAGCGTGAAACCACATTATATTTTAGTGTATTTTCCCCTACTAAATATATACCCTATTATCAAGTATCAACTCAACCATTATAATTTATAAATGGCTAACCCTAACCATTTACAAAAAAATTGAATTAAACAAGACATAAATATATTCAAGTACTATTAAAGGTATACTGATGGTATTTATCTTCCCTAAAAAATGGTAATTTAATATCATTAAACTAAAAAATTAGTGGTTGTTTAGATGAACTATTTTAAGTGATGATATATCTATATATTTTCTACATCATATTTTAAGTGATGAGCTATATA